>JACEGR010006746.1:0-57384 GCA_014170235.1 Listronotus bonariensis | reverse complement strand
ATTTTAGTTGTCCCTTATGGGAAACTTGGAAACCGCAAGAGATAGTAAAATCCGATACCCCATCCTCAAGCTCTTTTGGAGAAAACATTTATGGTAAAAACAGATAAAAGTTTAAGTACGGTAAAAACTATATTGCTGGAAGGGCTTTTATAGTGTTGACAATTTTTAATGTGTAAACTGTAAATGTATTTCTAGGAAAAGAAATGACCATAGCAGGTCGATTCGTTTTTAAGGTTTTAGTCATTTTAAATGTAATTTATCTCCTTTTGTTATTGTAAGTTGATAATTTGTCTTGATATTGAAATGTTATATTTTATAATTTTATACTGTTTATACTATTGACCTGTGTAAAATACTTTGTATTATTGACACCAATAAATTAAAAAAAAAATAAAAAAAAAAAAAATAGATCATCGCTATCGCGAAGCGTTTCAGAGATACAGGGTGATCTCCCTCGAGCTTTCTGCACTTCCTTGAGAAAAGGTCCTGTAGCTTTGTTGTTATTACAGATAAACTGATTGCATATTGTACAGACACTTTGTCCAGTAGAATGCAGTGGCGTAAAGCCAAAAATTCTTGAGCTGTCATTTTGACATATGACCCAAACATGTTTCCTTTATTAGGGACACCTCTATGGGTCGATTAGGTAATCAAACTGCTTGTTTCTTCTGATTAAAATAATTTATCATAGTAGGCGGTCTAATAAATTTTTCGCCAAACATTGGAAAAATTATGATTTTAAAGACGCATTGCGGCTTCTATCTGTTTTAAATTCATTGTTTTATGTTTAAGTTTTAAAAAGGAATCTGTCATTCTCTGGCCTCGTGAGACATGCTTTCTCCGAAAAATAAGATAAAATACAAATAATTAAAAAATTTAATTAATTAATTTTGTTTTTTTTTTTTTCTACGGAAATGTCTCCTGAGTTGAGGGATGGCAGTATTGTTTTTAAAGAAAAATATAAAACAATTTAAAACTAGATAGAAGCCGCAAATGCGTCTTTAAAATCATATTTTCAATATTTAAACATATAGCTATTAAACCACCTATGATATAAATATTACAATCGAAAAAAACAAGCAATTGTACCTAATCGACAACAGAATGTCCCCTAATAAAAAAATATGTTGGGTCATATGTGACGCTCAAATTTTGGCTACACCACTGCATTCACAGTGTTGCAGTGTTTTCTCGTATCTGCAAAGGCCACAGGGTACTTTAAAAAAGTGAAAAAAATCAGTCTACCATCTCCTGAGCACTTTAAGCTATTGCCTATAGGGTGTCCGATTTAAATTTGAAAAATAATTAAATGAATGAAAAAATGCGTCACCTTAGAGCAAAATTAAAGCATATCTGCAATTTGCATTAAAAATTTCTGTGAAAATGTTTTTTACAGTATTAAAAAAAAATCTTTATAAATAATAAAGCTATGAAGGAATGAAGAAATCGCAAAAAACCTTCTTTAGCGAGTAAACGCCCCAAGATAGCGAATTGTGATTTTTACCAGTAAATTTAGCTTAGAATTTAAGGCTCACAAATGGGCTGGGGGGAGATTTTGTGTAAAACATACAGAAACAGAAGTTTCTCATAAAACAGGTCGAAATTGGCGCAGTCTGTACACCATGAGTGCGAGTCATCACAGCGTTTTCGACGTTGTAGGACGATTCCTATTACCCTTTTATTATTGTGAGTTCATATAAAAAATAATTACGCCACAATATAGAACATATGGCCGGCTTTAGGCTCAACTGTATACTACAATTTTAAAAATTTTGGGTTAAAATTTACAGTAGGTACTGGCCCCCTAGAATTAATTTGTCTGTGGTTAAGTTTGTAAAAATGTTTTCATTAAAAGATATTGCTTAATTTTAATAGCAATAGGTAAGTGTTGTTTTATATTTTATTTTTTTAAATATTTGTGTACCCATACGTTTTTGTTATTTTATATTATAACTTTAATTATATATTTAAATTTTAAGATAATAAACTAGACATTTAGAAAGCTATTTTAATTTATTTTTTCCACGACCATTTAAACAATGCAGTTTTTTTAATGGTTAACATGAATATAAAGTACTTCATTCTAGTACACTACGTAGTGTTAAAAAAAGATACCTTTTTTTTAACATTTCCTGAAGCTATATTCAAAATCAACATTTTCTCTTCGTAAATCCTCTTCTTTACAAGCAAAAAATGTTTATAAAGAATAGCTTTTTTCGAAAAATGAAATTTTTGGTCCTCTTTTGTTAACCCCATCCATAGACAGTTTGTATAAAAAAATCAATAGACCAAAAACTGTATTTAAATTGCCCAATCCAAAACCAAGATTATAGTCTAATGATCTTGATCCAAAACAACAAAAAAATGAACAAAATTCATGCACATTTTCACTCATCAATTTTAGGCGAAGAACCAATTCTAAAACGGTATTTACCAATCGGTTATGTTGACGTTTAAATAATGTATTATACGTCAAAGTTGTCACCAATTATTTGGTGTATTCCTTTTAGCTTTTAGAACCGTTCTTCAGAACCGATCAAAACAGTTTTAAAAGGAACACCAAAAAGTGGGATTTGCCCGTTGACATGCCATTTATAAGATTTGACAGATTTGTTGTTCTTTGTTTGGTTTTTGTTTTAGTCATCCGTGGTTTATATTATTTTTTTTTATATTATTTTTTTCGGGTTAATTATTTAACCACAGTAAATTAATATAGATATTTTTAAATATAACCAGGTATTTTTCAACGAGGTTATAAAAGAAACAACCTCGTTGGTATTTTTACTATTTGCCTTTGTGGCATATGTCATTAGTGTCGAACACTTCATGCACCTCCTTCGAGGATGGTGCATAGAGAGGCAAGGGGAAGGTAATAGAACGGTTCTGCAGAACAACTCCACTATAAAAGGAATACTTACGGTGTCGTTCTGGGCGGTTCTAAAGCATAAAAGGAATACACCAATTACCGCGGTTATAATTGGTTGAACGCCTAAAATTGCTGACTGTCAGTGGCGAACCTTTTTTGGTTGTAAATCTCTTTGTCCACCGCAGAGGCGCACTTACAGCCTTGCCGCCCGTAGGCTATTTTATTTCTCGCCGCCCCCAGCCTTGCCGCCCGTAGGCTATTTTTTTTTCGCCGCCCAAAAAGTTTAAAAGAGCAAAAAAAAAAGGTCCTCACTTCCATTTCTTTCTGATTGTAGGTACAAAGAATAATTCCAAATCCAACAAAATTATTCATCATGAGAAAATTTTTGAAGAGCAAAAAAAAGGTCCTCACTTCCATTTATTTTTTTGCCGCCCCCAAAATCCGCCGCCCTAGGCTTCAGCCTACTCAGCCTATTGACAAAGGCGCCACTGCGTCCACGTGCACCTTGGGACGCCACTGGACTTAATTAAAGCTTGAGCTAAATTAGCTCATTAAAACGATAAATAACATTGCCAAACTACAACAAAATTGAATAAAAGATATTTAAGATCCTTTTTTTTTTAAGGTTAGTTCTGGTTAGTTCCGCAATATTTTACTGTACATGGAGACTAGGCATTACAACGTGTTCCAATGCGTACAGGCCACACTAACGCCGCGACCCGCTCGCTGTTTGCCGAAAGCTTTAAAGTTTGGCAGCGTACTTTTTGAAAACCCTGTATATTTTTAACAACGAATTAGTTTGTTTTTTTGGCAATTTCTGTGAAAATAGGAGGAGCCCAAGAGTATGATCTGCCAAGAACGATTAAGACCATTTTCCTTGTTTCCTTTTAAATCTACGCTCGTGGGACGCAGACTTAAAGTCTTGGATTGTTTATTAACTGAAAAAAACACGTACAATCGGTAAAAACTATAGGTGAAGCCTACAAAATCAACATAATAAATAATGTGCAAGTGCAAAACAAAGGGGCGTAAAGAATCACCCTACTTTAAAATTTTAAAGACAATAAATGGCAGGTAAGAATATAGATTTCTCTTGCTTTTAAAGAACTTGATGTACGCTTTAGATGAAGTTAACAAAAAAATATTGTGGTGTTCGGAAAGTAATACTTGAAGAGCAGGATGAGTAACGACAATAAGCTGGCGAATTGTCTAATAGCAGAGCCACAAAACAAGAGAAAGAAAAACAGTAAATTGAAAAAAAGAAGAACCACTCATGTGACAGTTGACATTTGACATTTAAGGGAGAGGAAAGTCGTTGTTGGTTGTTGTGTTATGGTCGGTTGTTTGTGTTTTTAGACAAGGGTTTTGTTTAAAAACCTTTATTATGGAGTGCTTGGTTTGCAAAAGAACCGGAGAAAAGACGTTTAATATAAACTTACTGTGTGGAAATGCAAAAATACTATTAGAGATGACATCATAGAGTTTTTAGGAAGCGGGGTAAAACGTTTTACTGGTGTTTTATTAGTTTAAAAAGTAGTTATTAACATCGTAAAACGTGGATGTTATTGGTATTTACATATTCCCAAATAGTTGTTGCTTTAATATGACATGGGTTTTACTTATTTCTTGCTCTGGATAAAGCTCCCCTGGTGTGCAAACACCTGGCCAGTTAAAAGCTGTTCTCAGAACCGATTACGGTTTTGTTTTTCAAGCATTATTAGTTTAATTTTCTGTTGCTTTTCGACTAAATGAAATACTACATGTTATTAAACATCTAGACTATATTTTTCACATTATTCTTAGGTCTAAATTTGCATATTTACAACTGTTAAAATCATTGACGAATTCCTTTCGGATAAAGAGAATTGGCTTTTTTGTTATATTTTAAATTTCTTGTTGTGTGTTTTCTAGATTGAACCCCATCTGAAGGCTGAAGATGTAGTGTGCAATACTTGTATGACAATGCTGGACGATATTGCAAAAATTAAACCCAGGTTATTAGATAGTATACTTACTCGTCGTGGTACTTACCCCATTAAATTAGGTAAGAATCATATACAGGACAATAGGATAAGTTTTATATATTCTCATGCACAGGTGAATATAAATCAAATCAAATCAAATCATTTTATTGGTAATAATGTATACAGGATACTTTTACACGTCAACAGTGGTCAAAAGGTGTTTCCAATAGGAAAAAGTTAAAATACAAAAAAAATAATATAAAACATTTTTTTAAATACAAATTAAAAGAAAGTCTTTAAAATATAACATAATACACTTTAAAACTAAACATACATTTGACAGAATTTACTATGCACTTGGGCAAGGACCAAGTCGCTAGGAAGGTCCTGAAGCGAGTTTAATAATTTACATATTGTTTATGATAAACTATCGTAACAAACTGTTCCAGACCAAGGAGGATTAGCAGGCATAATTAAAGTTAAAGGCACTGTTTAAGTACTCATCAGAAGAGTAGAAAGCATGCTTGAGGAGATATTCCTTGACTGCATTTTTAAAAGCTATTTCATTAAGTTCCCTTATACACTGAGGAAGAGCATTGACGAAAGTAATAGCAAAATAATTTGTGCCTCCTCTAGATCTAGCAAGTCGGTGATAATTATGTACAATATTTAAGTTGTTACGTGTGTTGTGATCATGTACATTTTGATGACTCTGGTACAGATGAATGTTTTGTTTTATAAACAGAAGGCATTGTAAAATGTACAGGCAGGGGAAAGTAAGAATTTTCAGATGGACAAAGTTCTCCCTATCAATCATCCCTGTAACCAATTCCGGACATTATTCGAATGCATTTTCTTTGTAATGAGAAAATCCTTGTGCTGTGGGCCGAATGACCCCAGGCAATCAAGGCATAAGATATTCTGGATCCAAAGCAGGCATGATATGCACATAATAATGTATCTATGGTCACAGAATTGGACAGGCTCCTTATTAAGTAGATGGCTTGAGTTAATGTTTTGGTGAGGTTTTCAACATGCGCCTCCCAGGTAAGTCCAGGATCCAGTGTGACCCCCAGAAAAACAACCTCGTTACACAGGTCTGCTTGGAGGTGGTTTTGCCCATATCTTAGAGAAAAGTTTATGTTTTGTGATTTTGTTAGGTTGAGGAAAGTTTGTTCGATAGAAACCATTGTTGAATACTGTTTTGCGTTTCAAGGATATTTGTACTTTGTAAGTTTGTCGGGTGGTAGCTTTCCAGGGTTGTGGTGTCATCCGCAAACAGTATTATCTCAATAAATTGCTGGAAGTTTGGCAGGTCGTTCAAGAAAATAAGAAACAAGATTGGGCCCAAAACTGACCCTGCGGAACGCCATGCCTTATCAATTTTAGACTGGAGGCCTCACGCCCATATGAGACATACTGGAACCGGTTTGAGATAATAAATAACAAGTGCATGAACTACTTTCGGTAGTTATGTAGAAACCGGCCGCAACTCTGATTTTGACCAACCGGGGTTGTTTTGGGGGCGCTGATTACGAATCTGAAAGAATTTTGAGTCGGAAACGTTCCGTTTCCGAGATATCCATCATCGAAGTTGGCATTTGACCTAATCCTATTTTCACCATATTCCCCCTTCTTTTTGCACACAATTCGTGATTTAAAGCTAAAGTGGCCTACAATATCTGGTTTTCACCTTTAAAACCCCGTTTTTCCATGTATTTTACACACTTTAATCAAATAGATTGGGAAGGGTCCCTTTAAAAATGCAGCAAGCCATGCACGATAACTGTTCCGGCGCATTCACCATAATTGAAAATGATTGGAAAGAAGCTACGCAATTTAATTCAAAAAAGTGTAAAATACATAGAAAAATAAAAAGTTTTAAATGGTAAAAATCAAATTTTATGTACCACTTTAACTTAAAATCAATAATTGTGTGCAAAAAGAAGGGAGAAATATGGTAACGTGACAACAAGTCCCGATTTTGGCGGGACAGTCCCGCTTTGGAAGGACTGTCCCGCGTCCTGCCGATTTTCGCGGAGGTGAAGACTTTTTTTTGTAAGTTTCAATTAAAATTTAATCTTATTTTTATTTTGTACCATTTGTCTCAATTTCAAGGATTAAATATGTGGTCACTTTAAAATATGATAAAAATAAGGTTAGTTCAAATACTGATGATGGATATCTCGGAAAAACTAAACGTTTCCGACTAAAAATTCTGTATACCAAATTTGGTCAAAATCGTAGTTGGGGCTGGTTTCAACATAATTACCCTATTTTCAAATTATGTTACACCGTATAACATGTTTCTTTTGGTATTTTATAATTTATTTGTACAGGGCCTTCATTTGCTGCTTCCTCTGCAAGCTTATCTACAATTTCTTTTGTTGTTTCCCAAGCTTGATATTTTAGAGTCAATTGAAATGTACAAAACCATTAAACACCCCTCAATTTATTTATGGTGTTTTATACAGGGTGTCTTTAACGGTGAGGTCATAAATGATAGAGATGATAAATTGAGCCAAAATAATGTTTGTGCTTTATATAAAAAAAAGTTTTATTGTGCTTCGTTACAGAGATATTGACCTTCAAAGTAAGAATAAAACAAACTTATTTCAATTATAACTTTCAAACTGTTACTACAGTACTGATATTTGGACAACCAAATAACCTTATACTAAGGCTTCTTTTCATAGGTAAATGGCTGTTCAGTAAATTGGGATTATCCGGGGTGAGACAATTTTTTTTTTTCATATTATGTATGCATTTTTGACACAGGTGCAATTTTGACAATTTGCTTTAACTGTTTAATGTCTTCATTTTTTTTTTTCATACAAAAAGCTATACCATATTTGAATCAATATCTTTTCATAATATCACATTTTAAATCCAGACAAACCAACATAGTATGTAATAATAAATTCATTTTTTTAAATTATTAAAATGTGGTAACCTATTGATTTAAATAATATATATCTTTTTGTACAATAATAATGAAGGAATCAAAAGGTAGAAAAACCAAAACGGTGGATTATCTCAGCGACCGTCAAATATAAATAAATAAAATTGTGTGCTAAGGGTAACTGATCATAATGAATTTAAAAAATGTATTTGCAAGGTTGCCAAGTTTATAGTTTTCTCTGTAGGTTAGTGAATTTTAAAATTTTAAATGGAATACCCTATTTTTTTATATTTTATTATTATAATTTCTTGTATCAACTTTATTATGACCTGATATTATCGCTTTTTTAGTCCTGCTATTTTCGGAGATATAGCATCATGTTTTTTTTTTTTTTAAGTAATACCAAAACGGCTAGGTATGGTCAATTATCTAAAAAACGATCCAATTAATATTCTTCAACATTAGTACAGGGGTGAAACTGAACCTTCTAAATTCATGTGCTTGAAACCATATCTTTGAAATTGACAGGATTTAAAAAACAATATCAGATCATAATAATGTTGATACAAGCAATTGATTACAATAATAAAAAATAGGGTATTTCATTTAAAATTTTAAAATTTTCTAACCTACAGAGAAAGCTATAAACTTTGCAACCTTGGAAATATAATAATTGTTAAATTCTTCATGTTCAGTTACCCCTTCGCATAAAATTTGGTTTATTTATATTTAATAGTTGCTGAGATAATCCACCGTTCCGGTTTTTTCTACTAAACTGTATTTAAAAAAAAATAAAAGTCGATTTTTTGACCCAATCTAGGGTAATAGTTCGATATAGCGGTTTTCGCTATTATAAGATATTTTCGAAAAATTATTTTTCAGGGCGTTTCTATAGGTCGATTATGACGCAAATCTGTGTGCGCGTTTTCCAAAATCCATTTCTATAATTTATTATTAATAAAAACATATTTTCGGGACGGTGGAGTGAACAGTGATGCTGGGTGGGGACAAAACAGTATAAATCCAACGTCAAACACAAGAAAACATTAATACACTGCACTCGGGGCACATGAAAAATGTAAATTAATTTTGAAAAGTATTAAATTTTTCGAAAAACTATCCCACACATATGAGATATCTCGTCCGCCATTAATTAAAGAAGGAAAATTCAGTCAGCTGATAACATGAAGTTCGTCATTATGAAAATGACAGTCTTGATAGAAGCAGCGTTGCCAAACTTCTTTTGAAGAATTAACACCAAGCCTATTTCGGAGATTATCCACCAATTCCATGAGAAACAATGGTATTTTTGTAGAAATGCCTCCTTCTTTATGTTAAGGTATTTTCCTTTTTTCTCTACAAATTATAATAGGAAGAAGGAATAACTTAATTTTTCCTAAGAATTTTTGTCCTGTGTCTTACTTTTTTAAGCTATTGACACTTTCTCACTTTATTTGGCAACATCGCAAGACATTTTACAGTTCTATTGCAAACTCTTCTTTTATGCAGTCACAGTCATGGCGGGATTGTTGTACTATTATTTATTTTATTTTTTTAAACATTTTTTGGACATTTTTGTAAACAGAAAGTGCAGTGTGTACTGTGAAATACTGTTTTCTTGTGTTTGACGTTGGATTTACTACTGTGTTGTCCCCACCCAGCACCCCTATTCACTCCACCGTCCCGTAATATGTTTTTATTAATAATAAATTATAGAAATGGATTTTGGAAAACGCGCACACAGATTTGTGTCATAATCGACCTATAGAAACGCCCTGAAAAAGAATTTTCAAAAATCTCTTATAATAGCGAAAGCCGCTATATCGAACTATTACCCAATCTAGTTTATGGTATTCCATATTCGTTGTACCTATTCCATATTTAGCTACCTTTATCATTTCTTAGTTTTTTAATCTTGTAAAATTGATCAATGTAACTTAAAATTTTACAAAATAAAGGACAAATATATGATTGTTAATAATTACTACAAAAGTTATTTATTTATAATTTTTATGCATGTGTAAAAAGCAAAATGGTATTCCGTTTTTGGTCACTTTCCTCTAACACTTTACTGAGTCAAAAACGTACAAAATGCCATTTTCACTGACACTGTATATTTATTTTAGGCAAATGTTGGGAATTTTATGCAAAAACATCTCGAATGCAGTTTGAAGAAAATGAATTTGATGAACTTATAACTCCCAGTAGCCTTACCCCTTTATCATCAGTACCTAACGCGAGAACACCAACGCCATCTCAGTTTTGGTCCTTCAGTCATTCCAAAGAGTACAACCCAGAATTGGAGCAAAGGTTTGCTAGAAGGGAAAAAGTTAAACAGGAGAGAAGTGCAAGTAAGTTATTTCTTGATTTTGAGCTATTCATATCAGTGGTCATTTTACTTTATTTGCGGAAGACACCACAATTTTGTGGCATTGTCGGAGCAAACTGTTTTTCTTATGCTTTATTTGTTTTCTGGAAGAATATCCGTTTAAACAAAATATTATTTGGCTTTTCTTCCAGAATAAAATTAAAAAGTTTATTAAACATTTTAAGAAAATTAAATCCTTTATATACTATGAAGAACTATTCTGTCCTTGCACAATATAATAAAAATTAAGATTACTTTAAAAGAAATAAAATAATGAAATATTTAATCACAGAATACCAATCCATAGAACCCCACAAGTGAGATTTGCGCGCCTAAAAATTTTTAGTGCCTACCGTGACCAACAGATGGCGAAAGTAGTACGATGTCGCTTTGCCTAATACAATTACCATCAGAAATTAATAGCAGTCGCTGACGAGCAGTCGGCCCGATCAGTTAGAGTGAGGATATACGCAAAATTTAAGAAAAATAAAATCCCCGATAAATGGACCCAGTATCCATAAGATTATTAAATTTATGATTTCAGAATAGGATATACCGATAGGTTTTTAACAAAATATCGTAAGCGACATTCGTCAGTTTTACGGGAAAGGTTTTTTTTCATTGGCTTTATTTCAGATGAAGATATGTTCTATATTGGTTCGGCGGTTCATTTAATTAATGGTAGTTATTTGGGTACACGCCAAAAAATAAATTAATAGTACCGAAAAACCAAAAAAAATAAAGCAAGTAAATAGAGAACTAAAAATCGACTTTTTGGTGGCAAGTCTGCCACCGTTGTCAAGATAAATTAAATAAAAATAAAAAATTTAAAAATTAACTATTATTTAGGTTCAGAATTTTAAAATTTTTAGCTTTTTTAGGAGATTCTGAAAATTTTGACATTAATTGTTAAATATGTTTGTTTTGTAATTCAAATTAAGAAGAAATCTAAAATAAAAACATTCAGATCTCGGTTTTCTTTAAAAATAACGCGATGGGAAGAAAAAATCGTTTCCCGTAAAATTGTCGAATGTCGCTTACGATGTTTTGTAAAAACGCATCGATATATCCTATTCTGAAATAATATTTAATAATCTTATGGATACTGGGTCCATTTATCGGGGATTTTATTTTTATTAAATTTTGCGTATATCCTCACTCTAACTGATCGGGCCGACTGCTCGTCAGCGACTGCTATCAATTTCTGATGGTAATCGTATTAGCAAAGCGACATCGTACTACTTTCGCCATCTGTTGGTCGCGGTAGGTACTAAAAGTTTTAGGGTACGCTGAAATCTCACTTGTGGGGTTCTATGGATTGGTATTCTTTAATTTAATATAAAGGCTCTTGCGTAAGTATGTAAAGATCCATAAAAAGTATGGAAATGAAATAAACGAAAGTAGATACCATACTTGGAACAATCAAGAGCTGAGGTTACCAATACCAAAAAGTACATTGACTAAAATCTCGCTAATTTATGAGAGCCTTAAAATTTATAACCACATGCCCAGAGTGTATAGGAATATTGAAAATAATAAAAGTTTTAAACACTCTGTAAAATTGTTTTTGCAGAGTAAAGTCTATTATTGTTTAGAGGAATTTTATAATGATGAATTTTAGATTATTTTATTTGTGCTTTTGTTACTGTATAGGGTTTACATAACGATTTTTATTATCTGTATATTTATTTAATATATTTGATTTTTATATTTTATACATTTTGGGCTAGGTAGTATTATATTTATTATGTTTATTTTTGTAAGGATAGGTTGTGATATTTACTTTTGTGCAATTTTATTGTGTTAAATAGTTTTGGTGGTTTATAACGGTTTTAGTGTTCTATATCTTGTTAAGAGGATGCCTTAGCACGTTAAATTAGCTAAAACGCGATTCGCTGCCGTTTTTAAATATTTGTTTTGAGAAAAAGTTGTACATAGAAAAGTTTCTTAGAATGATCCAAAGATTATCGGAAAGTTAATTGATTTTTGGTAATGGTAATAATTAACACATTAAATTTCCCAAAATTACAAAACCGTAAAAATAACCAACTTTCCGATAATCTTCGGAGCATTTTAAGAAACTTTTTAATATACAACTCGGAATCGCGTTTTAGCTCATTTAACGTGCTACGGCATCCCCATAAAGTTAGTTCTCTTCTTTTAACATAAAAAAAGTCTTTTAATAGAGACATTTTGCACCTCTTAAAATAACAGACGTTTTTTGGCCTCCTTATGGTTATCGTTATTAAACATAACGATTACGACAGCAGTTTTAGACAGAGATTTTGCAGCCTCATTTAAGAAATTTATCTTGCGTCTGCGCTTTCGACACATAACCTTACTTTTGCCTGTGGTTCACCGATTTTAAAGTTAACGAAAAATCCGTATTTACTTTTATTCTTCATAAGATATAAATTGATATTTAAATATATGCAAACACTTCTGTTGATTTCGTTTTTTAAAGTAGATGAAAACAATACAGTATAGGCAAAACCCAAAAAGTAAGGTTAGGTTTGGTAGTAGAATAAAAAGCAAGTGTGCCAGATTGTAACATCTAAATTAATCACTGATTTAGAATATCCGTAAAAGTGCAAGTCCGTTTTAATTTCTTAACACTATTTGATTTTTACTACTGCTATAAATTTTTCGCTAATTAGAGTCTATGTATAAATGATATTTTAATTAATACGGCATGAAAATTTTAACCTTTTAAATAGTTGATATTAAAATTTCTACAATCCGGCAACCACGCAGTTTAACAATAACGATAACGATAAAGATAAGCTCTTCGGTATTCATCCGTAATTAAAGGAGTCCGGTATGGTTAATAACGATAACGGATCATGTTTGCGTTACTGCGCAGTCTCAGAATAACGTTAACCACAACGGAATTGCAAAATAAGGGGTGCAAAATGTCTCTATTAACAGAACAGTTCTTCTATAACAAAACAACAAGAAGTCGAAAACTTAAATGAAAATTATTAACTAAGTTGAGTTAACTACTAAACTAAGGTATTATTAACAATTGAAGAAATTAAAAATCAATTTACAAAATATACCAAACAAATTTAAGGCTTGGTCAGTTTACCTTACTTGGCAATTTTTTTTTTAAATAATAGTAAACCATAACTTTTATCTTTTAGGTAAAGCAAGTATAAGGAGCAACAGTTCTCTTGGAAATGACGAGGAAGTAGCCACACTGTTTAAAGGAAAAAAAAGAAAAGGAAGAAGACCTAGGTCTGCAGGTGGTCTACCAAAAGTTATTACAAAGAAGTTAAGGCGAGCGCAGAGTGAAAATGACAGATCACACAGGTAAAGAAGTTTTTCCCGGTAATCTAATGTGTTAAAGAAATGAGAGGATAATTTAAAAAAAAATAACCTAGGTATTAAAAAAACTCGCATAATAAGCAATTGTTCAGGGTGGGCTAAATTCGACGCTTTTTATAGAAACCTCATGTTTCTGTATTTATTTATTTATTTATTACAAGCCCAACAGGCAACCATTAACAGGGCTACAAATATAACTATAATATAAACTATATAAAATGAAATAATACAATACAGAAAATAATTTCAAAGCAAAATAGAATCTTAACATAACTTTAAGACTAAAATCTCATACCTAAAGATGTTCTATGCATACTCGAACAAACACTCTATAATTCTTGGAAAAATCACAGTGATATGCAATGCCATTTTATAAGGAGCAAATTCTTTGAATTGGTGACTTATACAATGCATTAGTACTGGGCGATGGCAAATAAAAATATCTACTGTTCCTACTTGCAATCCTCGGGATCGCGAAATAAATTTCACCTAACAGAGATGGACAGACGATGGCCCCATTAATTAACTTATATAAAAATACCGTGCTATGAAAATTTCTTTTTTTCTCTAAACTTTCCATACTGAATCTTCGTCGCAAAAGGCCATCATCTATTCCCCTCTGAGGGTAAGTGCCTTCTTCTTTTAAAACCAAATATTTTAAAAACTTTCTTTGGACTCGTTCCACTGCTCTCACATATTATTCATAATATGGTGACCAAACTACCGATGCATATTCAAGATTTGTTCTAACCAATGAAAAAGAAAGTCTTTTAAAGCATCAATATTATTAAAAGATTGACAATTTCTGAAAATTAAGCCCAACATTTGTAAAGATTCTTAGACAATATTATTAACATGCAAATCAAAACATAATTTTGAATCTAACACAAACCCCAAGTCTCTTGTATTACTTACTCTGGTCTATATAGTTTCACCAATATAATAATTGTAATAAGCAGCATTAATCTTTTTAGTGAAAGTCATAACTGAGCACTTTCCAGCATTAAGAAGAAGGCAATTATTCCTACACCATGCTTGCACAGCACTGTATGTTTTACACAAAACCTGACTCCCATTTAAGAGGCTCAAATTTCAAGCCAAATTTACTGGTAAAATCCGCAAACCGCTATATTGCTTCGTTTACTCGCTACAGCGTGTTTCTTAATTTCGTGAACCAGGACCAAAAGCGGTCCCATTCTTTTTAGATGGATTTTGGCGTGTACCCAATATAAAAGACCATTGAATAAATTTATTTATTTATTTATTTATTTATTAAGTATACGGGATTCCCCATTTTTACAATGACTATTACAATTATTGAAAAAATAACTACAAAATTAAATTAAGCTACAATTAGATATCTAACTACATATAGGCAGATCAAAAATATTTATATACAAATCACAAAAAGATCACAGCTACAAGTAAAGTATTAATTTATTAAGGAACCATATGATTGATCTTAGATTTAAATTGAGACAATGTGCTGTTAAAAACATCCACTGGTGTACCAAAGGTGTTCAGCACACAAAGAGCTCTATCCATTGGTGAGTGCATTCCATAGTTTGTGGTATGAGGGCGGATATGATATAAATTAAAATTCCGAAGATTACGAGAGGGGACATTAAGTTGAACAAGTGATAGAAGGTCGGGACAGTCAATGAGACTATTAGATAGCTTAAACACAAAACAGAGATCATAAATTTGACGTCTATGCTGTAAAGTGTGTAGACTTAGCTTTCTCAGTAAATCAGAGCGGTGGTAATTCTCCATCCTTAGTCCAGACTTGTATGCGGCAAACCGCAAAAATTTGTTCTGGACCCTCACCAGCATATCTGAATGAACAGCATACTGTGGTGACCATACCACAGTAGAATATTCCAAAATGAATCCGCCTAACCAATATAGAGCATATCTTTAATTATAAATGGTTTTCGGCTATAAAAGTCAGTAACATACAAAAGTTTTATTGAGATTGTTTAAAGTAAAACATGATTACGGTTTTCATGGCCTACTTTCTAGCCAATATCAGTGACAAAAGATAAAATATAGAATATATCAAAAACGGATTAAAAGAATTATAAATTGTGATACATTTTTGAAAAGGTAATTTTTTAAGCGTTTTAATAATAAAAAATGTTCAGGGTGTTCTATTTGAAATTAACAAAAACAAATAAATAAGTAAAAAATGGGTCACCTCAGAAAAAATTAAGATCATATCTGCAATCTGCATAAAAGGTTGCTGTAAAAGAGTTTTTACAGAATAAAAAAATCACCAGAAATTAAAAATTATAAAGGATTGAAGAAAACGCACAAAATTAAGAAACACGCTGTAGCGAGTAAAAGACGCAAAATAGAGATTTGTGGTTTTCACCAGTAAGTTTGGCTTGAAATTTGAGGCTCGCAAATAAGGGTTGAGTTTTTTTTTGTAAAACATACAGAAGTCTAAAAAGCGTCGAATTTGGCCCACCCTGTACATGTGTTAACATTTTTCTTTGATTCTAGTTTAATTTTATACCTTGGGGAAAAATATTACAATTTACCTTATTCCAAAAGTTAATAGTCGGGAAGATATAGGGTGTTAAAGTAAAAAATTATTTTTCATTTAATAATTCCCAAATTTTTGAGATATATATTTTTCTTGTTCTTTATTTATTATTATAAGGAATGCCATTTTTATGTAACTTAAGCTGTAGTTAACCCATTTCAAGATATTTTTTATTTTATTATATGATGCAAATTATTATTAAGAAGTTAACATTCAGAATATTTGAGATGTGAGGTTTTTAGAAAAACATATTTGGCTTTTCTTTGGAATAAGAATATTAAATAAATATCATAAGAAAATTAAACTTTTTATATATATACAGGGTGGCCCACCATATTCGACACGGTCTGTAGCTGGATAACCATGGGGTTTTTAAAAAAGTAAATACTGAACATATACAGGTCAGATAAGACCACAGTATAAAAATTATTTTAGTCTATACAGGGTGTCTCAAAAAAGTGTTATTTATCAAAGTTATATTTTTTTAAATGGAACACCCTATATTTTATGACCGTTTTAAATTCTACATAAAAAATAACTCAAGTTTGTTTATAGTACTAAGTGTCTAATTTTATTCGTTTTTGTGATATTTGATTTATTTGAAAAATGCAGAGGTAAAATTAAATTGATTTTTCTTCAACACTTTTAACACTTTAAACTTTAAAATGTGTAACAAGATTAGAAAAAGTCTGCCATATCATACAAGATCAAATATTGTACAGGGTGATCAAAAAATAATTTCAATTTTTCAGAAAATCAAATAGCGATATCTCTCTTATTTTTAATGGAACACCCTGTATTTTTTTACGTCACATGATGACAAATAAAATACTCTTTCAAAAGGTGTATAGGTTGCCTATACCTATCTTATGTGCTTTTTTAGTAAAATCTGTTTTTACAAATTTTTAGTTCAAATGTTTATTTAAATTAAAGTTGGCTGTGACATAGCAGCCATTAATATTTTTCTTAAGAAAATAACAACGACCATTTATTGATTACTAGTGTTTTAGTCAGTTTAAATGAAATTTCTAATGATTTTAAATAAAAATCCTTCTTCTACAACAACAAGATGATATAATACTGGTAGGATGTGAAAAAATGGTTTACTTTAGTCTAGAGTTAATCCTAAAAATATTCCAGGAGAAACCATCTGATAACCTTAATAGTTGCTTTAAAAAATTTAACACAGTGATTATGGATAATGGAAGAAACGTGTTATAGGTCACAGAATGTCGTTATAACTGATCAAAGAGGCGTTATTAGGATTGTTTAAAAACACAAGTTTTATCATTACCACATTTAGCTGAAATAAGTGTTAATGGAAGTAGCATTATAAGCAACTAATGAATTTTTTTCTGTGAATTTTAAAAATAGTGGCAGATAATACAAAAATCTTTTAATTTTGTGCTTTTTCCAACAAATTTACATTTTGCAATAACGGCTTAGTAAATAGGCATAGCTATATCACAGCCTACTTACATTTAAATAGACATTTGGAATAAAAATATGTTAAAACGAAATTTACTTAAAAAGTATAGAAGATAGGTATAGGCAACCTATACACCATTTTAAAGAGCATTTGGTTTGTCATCATGTGGTGTAAAAATACAGGGTATTCCATTTAAAATAAGATTTGACTTTCTAAAAAATTGAAATTATTTTTTGATCACCCTGTATAATCTATGATCTCGATATGACCTACGTATGATAAGGCAGACTTTTCCTAATCTTGTAACAAATTTTAAAGTTTAAGGAGTTTATATTGTTAAAATAAAATTAATTTAATTGCACCCCTGCATTTTGAAAAAAATCAAATATCACAAAAACAAATAAAATTAGACACTTGGTACTATTAACAAACTTAAATTATTTTTTTATGTAGAATCTAAAACCGTCATAAAATATGGGGTGTTGCATTTAAAAAATATAACTTTGATACGTCACACTTTTTTGAGACATCCTGTATAGAGTAAAATAATTTTATACTGTGGCCTTATCCGACCTGTATATGTTTCAGTATTTACTTTTTAAAAACCCCATGGTTATCAAGCTAAAGACCGTGTCGAATATGGTGGGCCACCCTGTATATATATAAAAAGTTTAATTTTCTTATGATATTTATTTAATATTCTTATTCCAAAGAAAAGCCAAATATGTTTTCTAAAAACCTCACATCTCAAATATTCTTTAATTTTCCAAAAATATTTATTAAATATTTTTATACTGGAAAAAAAAACAAATATTTTGTTAAAAAAAAAAACAAAATACACTAAAAAAAAAGTTAATTTTTTTATTTTTTAGTTCTCTAAGCGACAGAAGTTTAATGAGTTGTACAAGGTTCAAAAAAGATTTTCGTCCTAGAACACCAAAATTAGTTTATGATGAGGACAACGAATTAATACGACCGAAGACGAGATCTATTAGCCGAATGGTAAACTATTATATATTTTTTATTATACATAGATATTGTTTTTAGGTAATTGTCTAGAAAGTTGCGACAATTCCGAATTTGACGAAATTTTTATACACTTTGACGTGATAACGTCTTATAATTCGATGGGGCCAGCTGCACATACAAAAAAATGACTCATGCAGCGTTTCATTTAAAGTTTGAAGTGCAAGCGAGAGCGCGGAAGAGGCACAATCGGCCTCCGCGTTTGGCAGCGTTCGACATCTGTTTCTCTATCTGCTATACAATAATACATTTACATGTTTTCGTAAAGTAGGAAGTGAAGTGAATGTGGTGTAAATTGTTTAATTTTCTTTTGAAAAATGCAACCATTTTATTAGTAGTTTCTTATGACGTTGACACGTTCAACTATCGTCAGTAAACCGTCTTTGCAGCAGCCGATTTTTTTTTTGCGGAAACATTTTATTTTTTGAGATATTTATTATCACAGTTGAAAATAAATCTAACCTAATTTTTACTATATTCCCCCTTCTTTTTGCACAAAATTTTTGCTTTAGCACTAAATTGGCAAATAATACTTTATTTAAGATCAAAAACCTTTTTGAAACTTTTTTATTAATTTTATACTTTTTATATTAATTAAAAAGCATTCTTTTTAAACGAATAAATAGGTGTATGTAAGGTTAGTTCTAGCGTTTAGGAGTAAAAGAATTGTAATTCAATGAAAAACGGTGTAAAATAAATAAAAAGTGGGTTGTTAATAGCTATTTACGTTACTAGACCGGAAAATGGTATTTTACGGGTCGACGAAAAACATTTACAGGGCGAGCCGTAGGCGAGTCCTGTAGTTTTGAGGAGACCCGTAAATACTCATTTTCCGGTCGAGTATCGTACATAATTTTTTTTTAATTGACCGGAAAAAAAAACTGTGTAAATTTTTAGTGTTATACTTAAACGACAATAAGGCAAGTACAACAGGATTTTTTGATATCAGGGACCGGAAAGTAAATGAGAGACCGGAAAGTAAACTAGGGACCGGAAAGTAAATTAGTCCTGTAAAATAGCATTTTCCGCTTAAAAATTGAGTGGAAAATTCAATTTTCCGGTCAATTAAAAAAAAACATTTACAGGGCGAGCCGTAGGCGAGTCCTGTAGTTTTGAGGAGACCCGTAAAAATTATTTCCGGTCGAGTAGGTATCGTACATAATTTTTTTAATTGACCGGAAAAAAAACTGTGTAAATTTTTAGTGTTATATTTAAATGACAATAAGGACGCTGCTTCAATTATTTCATCTGGATTTTCCATGTCTGACTCCATTTTGGCAAAATGATGCTTTCTTTACTTTACAATATCTTGAACTGTCAAATAGTAACAATTGAACTCTGACAATTTTTGTCATGGCTAACAGGATTTTTTGATATCAGGGACCGGAAAGTAAATGAGAGACCGGAAAGTAAACTAGGGACCGGAAAGTAAATTAGTCCTGTAAAATAGCATTTTCCGCTTAAAAATTGAGTAGAAAATTCAATTTTCCGGTCAATTAAAAAAAAAAAAGGTATTTATAAAGCAGCAGTTCTTTTTTATTAGGACATACTGGGCGCATTCCAAAGTTTAAGTTTCACGAGTGTCAAAATTGTCAAATTATGTCAATAGGATGGCTTTATTTTGACATTCCGCTTACCTGAATCAAAGAATACCAATCCATAGAACCCCACAAGTGAGATTTCAGCGTACCCTAAAAATTTTTAGTACCTACCGCGACCAACAGATGGCGAAAATAGTACGATGTCGCTTTGCTAATACGATTACCATCAGAAACTGATAGCAGTCGCTGACGAGCAGTCGGCACAATCAGTTAGATTGAGGATATACGCAAAATTTAATAAAAATAAAATCCCCGATAAATGGTAGTATCCATAAGATTATTAAATTTATGATTTCAGAATAGGATATATCGATGGGTTTTTGACAAAACATCGTAAGCGACCTTCGTCAGTTTTACGGGAAAACGTTATTTTTTTTCATTGGCTTTATTTAGATAAAGATATGTTCTATATTGGTTCGGCGGTTCATTTAATTAATGGTAGTTATTTGGGTACACGCCAAAAAATAAATTAATAGTACCAAAAACCAAAAAAAAAAAATTAAGCAAGTAAATAGAGAACTAAAAATCGACGTTTTGGTGGCAAGTCTGCCACCGTTGTCAAGATAAATTAAATAAAAATAAAAAAATTAAAAATTAACTATTATTTAGGTTTAGAATTTTAAAATTTTTAGCTTTTTTTAGGAGATTCTGAAAATTTTGACATTAAATGTTAAATATATTTTTTGTATATAAATATGTTTTGTAATTCACAAAACTAAAATAAAAACATTCAGATCTCGGTTTTTCTTTAATAATAACGCGATGGGAAGAAAAAATCGTTTCCCGTAAAATTGGCGAATGTTGCTTACGATGTTTTGTAAAAAACGCATCGATATATCCTATTCTGAAATAATAAATTTAATAATCTTGCGGATACTGGGTCCATTTGTCAGGGATGTTATTTTTATTAAATTTTGCGTATATCCTCACTCTAACTGATCGGGCCGACTGCTCGTCAGCGACTGCTCTCAATTTCTGATGGTAATCGTATTAGCAAAGCGACATCGTACTACTTTCGCCGTAGGTACTAAAATTTTTTAAGGTACGCTGAAATTTCACTTGTGGGGTTCTATGGATTGGTATTCTTTGCCTGAATTACAAAGAAGGGGCATCCGGGTTCTTTCTGGATTGCTATACAGGAAGGATTGTAGAGGGGGCTTTTGCGGCGCTCGGAATTCTTACGGTTCCTGCTTTGTTTGTTCTGGGCTTCCTCTTATATATAAAAAGAAATATTGATCCGTACAAAACTCATGAAGACACGCATGAGTATAATACTAGAAAGAAAAGAAATCTTGTTTCTTCATATCGCAGGCTGGCGAGGTGTCATAGTGGCCTGGGTTACTGGGGAATTAAATTTTATAATTTACTTCCAAGTGAAGGGAGTTGGCATTACCCAATTTTAAAAAGTGACCAAGGATCAGCTGTTAGCTAATACTATTTACGATTTCCATGAATTTTTTAGATAACTCCTTATAGCATATTTCATTGTTTAAAATTTTTAAAATATTTGGTTTAATTTTATGGACCTTTGTGTCACCTAAATATTTGAGAGTTCTTGTGTGAATTTACCTAATTGGGAGGTGAACATAGTTATTTTAAAGTTTAAATGTTTAATAAATATTTTATTGTCTATTTAAAGTTTTAATGTTTATTTTAAGTTTGAATGTGTTTTCAATATTTTATTTACTTTCTTTTAACATAAATGAAACAAATATATTGGCATTTAGGTGTAACCTTAATAATATCACTTTAAATAATGAAATTATTAATAATCCTTCATTTACTAAATTTCTTTGTATTTTAGTAAATAAAAACCTTAATTTTTCAGAAAATATTGAAAATGTATGTAAAAAAATTAGCTCAGGTTGTTATGCTCTTAGAATTCTTTCTACTGAACTTGATTTTTCACTACTAAAAACTAGTTATTTAGCATTAATTGAATTAATAATAAGATATGGTATTTGTTTCTGGGAAAACTCTAGTCAAAATCTGTTAAGCTCAGTTTTTATTTTTCAAAAAAGAGCTATAAGAACTATTGGCAAAATCAAATCTAGGGAATCTTGCAAACCTTTATTTATTAAACATAAGATATTAACACTGACATCTATTTTTATATTGGAAACTGTTTGTTTAATATATAAAAAATATTGGTGTAATTATAATAAAAACTCTTTATATAATTTTAGAAATAACTCCTGCATTGATCTACTTATACCACATCAAAATATGATTTAAAAAATCTATGATTCTTCTTCTTCTTCTTCTTCTTCTTCTTCTTTCTTTTCTACTATTATATATTTGTGTGTATATCTGCCTATGTTGTATATGTATAAATAATTTATTGTTTTGCTTTGTCTACACAGATATCTAAATATTTTTTATGACAATAAAGCTTATTATTATTATTATTACACATAAAATTAAAATTTGAATTAAATTTAAAAAATAAACAACCATTTAAAATTCTGAAAAATTTTAAGAGGTTAAGAAATATGCGATATATTTCGAAATGCAGCTGGTAATAAGATTAAACCGATTTCTATTAAAAAAAAAAAAAAAAAATACAACTCATAAATTTTTTTCAGCTGTTTTATTGTACAGAATGTTGTGAAGATGAGAAGTATTTGGAGCTATACACCGCGCATATGATCTCAGAACACAATCGCAATGCTTGTTACAGGTGTTGGGAGTGTGGTTGTTCGTTTTGTCAGAGTAAGTAGAAAACTAGGAAGCTAAGTTGGCTCTTTATTAAATTAATATTAAAAATAAAGTGTGAAAATAACCTCCAGAACTATAATTACAGAATCAAATTCGAACCGGTAATTGGATTGTTAATTGTGTCCATTATCAAACAGCATATAATTTATACTTATGTTAACATGA
This sequence comes from Listronotus bonariensis, assembly GCA_014170235.1. Classification (NCBI taxonomy): domain Eukaryota; kingdom Metazoa; phylum Arthropoda; class Insecta; order Coleoptera; family Curculionidae; genus Listronotus; species Listronotus bonariensis. The sequence continues at coordinate 34,470 of JACEGR010006746.1, read as the reverse complement.
AGGTTTAGCATCTATTTAAAATAATTGGGTCGTAAAATTAGATAATATAATGCTGTGAGAAAACAGAAACTACTAAGGCGGGTTACTCAGTGGATACACATTCATAGAATATACAGGGTAATTTAAAAATCGATCACGAAACTTAAGGGGGTGATTCTTCTTAAAAAATAATGGTAGAGCTTCATATAATTTTTTTCAAAATGTCATTCGATTTCGAGTTACAAGCCGTAAAGTTCAATTTTTATTTTGTTTTTTTCGCCATATTGCATTTATTTTTTAACCAATCCAGTTGATATTTGGCACATAAATCGAGCTTTGCAGATTTTAAAATTCAGAGTGATTTGGATGCTCTATGGAAATGGTCACTGAACAATAATCTTCTACTTAACATTGGGAAATGTAATTATATTGGTTTTTAGGGGTACGAAGAAATTTAATACATCTTACGTCATAGATAATAAAAGCTTGGGCTATGTAAACAAAATTAAAGATCTAGGTGTTTGGTTTGCGGAAAATCTTAGCTTTGCGGAGCTATTAATAAGGTTAGTCTTAGGGGTATGAGAATGCTTGGTTTTTGTACATAGAAGCTGCTCTGAATTCTCACTTGCCACCGCCAGACTTTTGTACTGCTCCTTGGTTAGGCCAATTTTAGAATATTCTACTGTGGTATGGTCACCACAGTATGCTGGAGAAGGGTCCAGAATAATTTTTTGCGGTTTGCCGCATACAAGTCTGGAGTAAGGATAGAGAATTACCACCGCTCTGATTTACTGAGAAAGCTAAGACTACACACTTTACAGCATAGACGTCAAGTTTATGATCTCACACAAATCGAGCTTTGCAGATTCTAAAATTTTAAGACAAAAGTACTTTTTTAAATACCGCCAGAGGCACTTTACCTAAAACTTAAAATTTATTTACATCATAACTTTTTATTTTTGAGAGATATCGCTAAGCTGGGGCGCCATTTTATAGACAATCAAAAACTTAAAAAATAAGGTACTCTTTATTAAAGTCGATAAACCTCACCGTTTAGGCACCAATAGACATCAAAGTTTTCATCAATTTCAATCAATTATTTTTATTATTTTCTGTTGTAGAATCGCCCTGTAAAGTTTGTCGGTTGAGTTACTGGACACCCTGTATGTATGTAGGTAATTTGATTGAAATTGATGAAAACTTTGATATCTATTGGTGCCTAAACGGTGAGGTTTACCAACTTTAATAAAAGAGTACCTTATTTTTTAAGTTTTTGATTGTCTATCAAATGGCGCCCCCAGCTTTGCGTAATCTGTCAAAATAAAAAGTTATGATGTAAATAAATTTTAAGATTTAGGTAAAGTGCCCTCTGGCGGTATTTAAAAAAGTACTTTGTCTTAAAATTTTAGAATCTGCAAAGCTCGATTTGTGTGCCAAATATCAACTGGATTGGTTAAAAAAGAAATGCAAAATGGCGAAAAAACCAAAATAAAAATTGAACTTTGACGGCTTGTAACTCGAAAACGAATGACATTATGAAAAGAATTTATATGAAGCTCTACCCTTATTTTGTCAAGTAGAATCACCCCCTTAAGTTTCGTGATCGATTTTTGAATCACCCTGTATAAACGAAGCTATTCCATATTCAGACATAACTACCTAGGTTATAATACTTTGTCTACATATTTTCAAACACTCTGTATAATATATCTATGTAATTTTTAGGGATCACTTAAAAATGCATGAAAAAATGCACAGTTCAACGACAATATGCCCAATTTGCAGTAGGCAATATGATAATTTGGCGGACTTACAAAAGCACATAAGCAGACATTTCCAGTATTCAGTTCCCTGTTCTTTTTGTGATTTGTCATTTTTGAGCGTGTATGAATGCAATTCACACGTTTTTAATCATCATAGGTAAGTGATATTTTTTCTCACCTTTATTCAGGGTAGGTCATGTCAGAGTTGGGTCGAATACTGAAATTTGGTATTCGAATATGAATACGAATACCGTAAAAAAAGTATTCGAATACCGAATATTTTCAAATTCTTACAAAAAAAGTATTCGAATACTCGGTATTCATGAATACCACGATTGGGTATTTATGAATACTGAAGAGCAAAAACCTCCTTTCTCTTGAAAAAGCAACTCATTCTTATTTTTCTTCGTTTTTCCACAACAAAAATGCAGTGGCGTACCTTGTTCTTGCTTAAAAACTAATTATTTTAAGCATACAAGTACGTCTCCCAAATTTTCGAAAAATTACTTTTATATTTTTTAAACTATTGACTTGTACATACTATCTACGATCTACCAGATAGTCATAATTTAAACTGACATAATAAAATTTATTATACACATCCCTTTTGTGTAAAATGGAGAAAAATACATATTAGTCTAACCTTTTTTAAAAAAAATAATTTTTGTAGTTAAAAAAAATAGAAAGTTTGTTTTACAAATAAAAAAACTTGTAAGTCGATTTTTATACAGGGTGTTAAAATTATTAGTACTATTGTGTAAGGGTTAGTCCGCCCCTGGCGAACTAAGGAAGGTAAATGATTTATAAGGATACCATTTTAAGAAGTCCTAACTGGTATTTATCATATTACAAAAATTTCATTATACCCAGTGATATGAAAAGTATTCTAGAAAAACCGATTTTAGAAAAATATTTTATATAAATTTTTCATATTATTTTTGTGTTCTCTATGAATCCGAGAGATTGCCAACATATTCTTAGACACTCTGTATAATAAATAAACTATATGAGTTTTTTAAGAACCTTTTTGTGCTTTAAGAAACTATATTCTATATTCAGACGCTTTTATTCGCATTTAAAATATTTGAAAATAATATACAGGGTATCCCAACTCTATTTATACGCGAAATTGCGTAATTGAAAAAAAAATACTTTTAAGGTTTTTGTCGTTATAGATTTTAACGATTATTTTTGACCACTCTGTATTTATTTTGTGAAAAGAGCAATAAAGTCTGCTAAAGTAGTTCTTTCTCTACAGGAAACCCAACCCCAACCCATATTAAAGGCTTTTGTTTAGACGAAATTGATGGTTATGTAATGGCTTGCAAACGTCATTTTTGACATAAAATATAAAATAAGTCAAAAACGATTGGACTTTGGTATAGAACATTATACATACATGTTTGGAATTTTACGCAGACTCTAAAAAATAAATAATATATGAGGTGTTCCATTTAAATTAAGTAAGTTGACATTAACTTCCGGTATAACCGAAAGTGGTAGAGCTGTCAAAATATTTTAGTTGTATGTCCCTCACTGACTTTATAATGTTACCAAATTTTCAAAATTTGCCAAGGCGTACATTTCGAGAAATCGATCGCGGCAGTTCCCAAGGGACACCCTGTATAGGCGTTCCATTAAAAAGAAATCAACTTGTCTATAAAAAAATAATAATAATAATTTGAGACAACCTGTATATTTTGTAATACTGGCAATAAAAAAATAAGTGTAATCAAACTAATATTTTTTTATCTTAGATTTCTTTTTGTATCTTGTACAGGGGCGAAGGTATTTTGTATATCTAAAGTTGGGACATCCTGTATATAAGTCAGTAAAATTTTCTTTTCTTGTCATACATATGTGACAAACGTGAATAGACCACATAGCTTCTTGTCTCTGACCAAAGCGAAGCGTGGATACACCAATGCTTTGTTACCAAATGTAATTTTTCTTCAAATGAAAAAATTGGCGGCAGAAATGTCTATTTTACTAAAGCACAAAATGTTCTAGAGGTGAGTCCCAGATCGTTGCTCTTGATATATCCAAAGCTTTTGACCAGGTCTGGCATGCCGCACTTCTTAATAAACTTCCTCCTATGGTCTTTCAACTAAACTCTGTACTTGGCTCTCTAGTTATCTATCTGATCGATCGTATATCAGTTATTGTGGACGGCCATTCTTCAAGCTTTCACCAAGTAAATGCTGGAGTCCCTCAGGGCTCAGTTCTGGCACCAACATTGTTTCTTCTTCACATCAACGACCTTCTCTCGTCCACAACTAATTCCATTCATAGTTTCGCCGACGATAGTACCCTTCACTCCAGTTTTCAGGTTCCTAAACCCATCACTAAACCTGACTTGGAAAACAAACGCAGAGCGATGCAGATATCTCTTTCGCAGGATCTTAATTTAATATTGGATTGGGGCGCCAAAAATCTCGTCCATTTTAATGCATCCAAAACACAATCATGTTCCTTGTCGCGAAAAGAGTCATCAAATACTCATCCTCTACTTATGAGCGGCCAAGTTTTACAGAGCAAAGACACCTTCAATCTTGTGGGCGTCACATTTGAAAGTAACCTTAACTGGCATAAACACATTGTATCTATAGCCACGGCAGCTTCAAAAAAGCTTGGATTTCTCTTCGAGCCAAAAAGTACTTTTCCGCTTCTAATTTATACACTCTATATGTGTCCCAAATCCGACCTCCTTGGAATATTGTTCCAACCATAAGCATTCTTGATTCTATTCAAAGAAGAGCTATTCGTCTCATTAATGATCCTTCACTTACACTTTTTGCAAATACAGATTCTAGTACAAATTTAATCATACAGCTGCTTAAGTTTAAGAAAACAAACTTGACTGCAGCAAATTTATAACTAAAACTATAGTATCATCTAATATTTACCAAAAGAAAAATAATAAACTAAATAAACAATTCCGATTTTTCCCTGACATGATACACATTGATTGGTTTATATAAGAACAATAATAAGTATAGCATAAAATACCACTACCATAAATGTTTAAAATTATCTTGATTTTCTGCAAAACTTAAAATTAATTAAAATAACCTAACCCTGATTTAATTATTTTACAATTTATGCCTATTGCAAAACAAAACAGTCAGAAGACGATGAAGAACCTTTTCATTTCCGCATTTTTAATTAATTTAAAATGTTTATTTTTAAGCAATGATTAACTTTCATTTTTTAAAACAGTTTTTCGTATATGTCTAGTCCTTGTTGTAATATCCAGGTTTTAATTAGTTTTTTATATTTTTTAATATAAATTTCTGTCTCTAATTTCTTTGGGTAATTTGTTGTAAAGTTTTGGGGCTGTGTACAAGAAGTACCTTTGCCCGATGGATTTATGTTTGAAATCAATTTTGAACAAACCTTTTTTTTTTACTTCTGGTGTTACAGCTATGATTGACTTTAGGTAATTGACTTCTATTCTTTTTGTTGGTAAACAAGTAGGTTGTGACAGTATATTTGTCTTACTGAATAAACGCTACTTTCTTTAAATAAGAGTTCTGTCGAATAAAGTATGTTTTTATTAAAAATAATTTTTAATATTCTTTTTTGTAAATTTACTAAAGGTTTTATATATGATATTCCCACTCCGCCCCATATTAAAATACCATATTCTAGTATAGACTTTACTAATGCATTGTATATTATTTTTAAATGCTTTGTTTGTAAAATAAGCTTAAGTTGTTTAAATTTAAAAATCAACCCCCTAAGTTTTTGAATAACTGCTTTTATTTGATAGTCCCATCTTAGGTGACTGTCTATAATTATTCCTAAATATTTAATTTGTTTAGTAGCTTTTATGGCTACAGTGGTTGTGTTATCAGAGTTTTTTATATCCAACGTTCGATAATTAGGAAGATATCTTTCGTATGACGTCACTGGTAAGAAATTGGTTTTTTCATAATTAATAGTTAATATTTTACTATCAAAATAGCTCTTTAGTTTAGTCATATCCCTTTCCACCTTACTTTTTAATAATGACCAGGTAGAGGCTGAATAAAATATTGCTGTATCGTCAGCAAAACATATAATTTTTCCTTCTGATTTTTGTTTAAGAATATCATCAACATATATTGTAAAAAGAAGTGGCCCTAGGACAGTACCTTGTGGAACTCCGTAAGCTACAGTTTCACCCTCACTGATAAAATTTGATATGCTCACATATTGTTTACGGTTTGTTAAATACCTTTCCATTAGTTTAAGTGTTACTCCTCTAAACCCAATAAATTCCAGCTTTTTTAAGAGTTTTTTATGATCTACTGTATCAAACGCCTTTGCTAAATCAAGGAAAACTACCAATGAGGGTTCGGATTTATCTATTGCTTCATACATCTTAGAGGTTAATGCCTTTATAGCATCTTGTGTAGATTTTTGATCTTGAAATCCATATTGGTTTGAAGATATTAATTGAAATTTTTTAATAAATCTTGTAATTCTGTCTTTAAGTATTTTTTCAAAAATTTTGCTGAAATTAGATATTAATGATATTGGTCTGTAATTCTCCATTAAGGTTTTGTTTCCTTTTTTGTACAGTGGTTTTATTAAAGCTTCTTTCATTCGATCAGGAAATTCACCCTTTTCGATCGACAGATTGAAAATATATGTTAGAGGTTGTTTTATGTACTCTTTAATTAGTTTTATTGTTGATACCTTAATGCCGTCCTTACCAGGTGCTTTTCCGTCCTTTAATTCATGTATGTACTTTAAAATTTCGGTGTTGCTTGTAGGATTAATGAATATATTTGTTTCATTTGTAAATATCGGACAAGAGGATACTGTTTTTACATTTTTTGCTAGGTTTTTACCAACATTTGTAAAATATGAGTTAAACAAATTTGAAATGTCTTTCGGAGTACAGTAATCTTTACCATCTACACTTATTTTAGTTATATTATCATTTTTATTTTCATTGTTTGTGATTTTTTTAACCCCTTCCCATATCTTTTTACTATCAATGTTTCCATTATAAAAAACTTCTTTTAAATAATTGCTTTTAGCTCTTTTAATTAAATTGTTAATCTTATTTCTTAATACTTTGTATTCGTTTTTAAAACATACATTCTCTGGAAATTTTAGGTATTTTTGATATACGGAGTCTCGTTGCCGCATCATTTCTGTTATTTCTGGTGTGATCCACTCTTTACGTTTTTATTTTTTGATGTATATTTTAGTATTTTTGTTGATTTATCAATATTTTGTTGTAATTTGTCAAGAAACATTTCGTAGCAATAAGTAGAATCTGTGTGACTATAAAGAAAGTCCCAATTTACTGTTTGTATGTTTTTTATTAGCTTTTCTTTGTCTAAAAATGTGTATTCTTTCTTATTTTGTTTAGGAGTATAAGATTGTTTTTCTAAGGCCATGGTTAATGTTGTGGTGTAGTGGTCTGTGATAGCAGATTGGATAATTACTGGAAGGTTTTTATACTGTTTTTATTGGGATTTCGTATTTTAAGGAAAATATGGTCTAAACAGGCTTTTTCTCGTGTGGCTTCGTTTATTTGCGAAATATAACCATATTCAGAGAGTGTATCAACATATTGTTGAACGAATACATTATCAGATAACAGGTATAAAAACACGTGTCTTCGTTTTTATACCTTTATTAACAATGGAACGTAACTATGGTTACAACAACGACAAAATCTACTCTTGTCAATGTCTCGAAGTTTACAACACAAAAGTCGAATTTATACTGACTGATCCGAAGTTTCCCGTCGCCCTTTTATAGTATGGTGGAAGAGTAAAGAATGATCTAGAATATTCGAGAAATATCGTGAAAATTCCATAGTACATGATGGCATAAAAGTTATTAATAGATAATTCGGGCGTTTTCGGAAACCTTCGAAAGTGATGAAAGAACTTGGAAAAATTAAGGTAAATTATTTAAATAAATTAACAAACTAAATTAAATGATCCTAACTCTCTAAAATTCTATAACCTAAACACATTTTTGAAAGTCTGTAACATTGCCCCCTTCCAAGTTTTGATCGTCTCGATCAAGTATCTTCACTGTCTTGATAACGGCTTAGCCTTTCTAGATGTACTACTTTCATCTTTGCCTGTGGACTCTTCTGTATACGGTACACCAGATCATTAAGCCGTGTCACCACTTTATATGGTCCCTCCCATGACTTCTGTAATTTCGGTGAACGCCCCTTGGTTCTTCTTGGATTGTATAACCAAACTTTTTCACCGACGACAAATCCCTGATGGTTAGCTTTCAAGTCATAGCGGGATTTCATACGGTCACTTCCTTTTTGTAACTTGGTACGCACCTCTTCATGTATCCTCTGTAGCTGTTTACTTAGTTGACTTACATAGTCTTCTGCTGATTCTTCATTGGTGGAAGGTCGTCCTGTAAGTAAGTCAACTGGAAGACATATTTCCGCTCCGAAAATGATTTTAGCAGGTGTTTCGCCAGTAGTTTCGTGAATTGCGGAGCGGTATGCTAATAAAAACGGCTGTATACAGTTATCCCAGTCACTTTGTTGGTCATTTACTTTAATTTTCAGGTAGTTATCAAGTGTTCTGTTAAACCGCTCTACCATGCCATCGGACTGGGGATGAAGAGGTGTTGTTCTTGTTTTATGGATTCCCAGGAGATTACAAAGGTTCTTGAAAAGATCGGACTCAAAGTTTCTGCCTTGATCGGAATGTATTTCTCTAGGAACTCCATAGCGACAAATCCATTGTTGAAATAATACATCGGCAACAGTTATAGCTTCTTGATTTGGGATTGGGTAGACTTCTGGCCATTTACTGAAGTAATCCATCGCTACCAAGATATAGCGATTCCCTGATTTACTAACTGGAAATGGCCCTGCTATGTCTATGGCAATTCTTTCAAAAGGTGCCCCTACATTGTATTGCTTCATCTTGCCATGGCTTCGTGTTTTGGGCCCCTTGCTGGAAGCGCAGTCCTTACACCTTCTGCACCAGTCTTTTACGTCTGCACGGCTTCCCAGCCAGTAGAACCTTTCTCGAACCTTTTCAAGAGTCTTCATAACTCCGAAATGGCCACCTCCTACACCATTATGCAAGGCTTGCAATACTTCAGGGATCCTTTTGGTTGGTAGGATTATCTGATGTTTATGGGTTTTGCCGTCAGAACTTTCCCAGACCCTTTGTAGTAGGCCATCTTTAATAATCAAAGAGTCCCATATGGCCCAGTACCCCTTATGTCTGGAGACTTGCGAGGCTATTTTCTCTGATATGGCGGCTCCTTCCAAATTTTCTGTCTTAAGTTTGATAATGTCTCCAAGATCGGGATCTTCTAGTTGTTCTTTGGCCAAGATCTTAGGATCCCATTCTTGAGAGCACTGGAGACGTGTTCTTCGGCAGTGAAATTCATCAGGATCTTCATGTTCTTCTCGTCTGCTGCAGTGTTTACAATCGTCCGGGCAAGGTCGTCTTGATAAAAGCGTCAGCATTCTTATGCTTCAGTCCCCTTCGATGTTCACTCCATCAAACGTTCAAATGTAGCAGGGCATTGCATAATCCAAAGGGGCTAACATTAAATTGCCACAGTCGTCCCGGTCGAAAAAGATATTTTCCTTATCTTCCGGATGAAGTTCTACTTGCCAATAGCCACTTTTTAGATCTAATGTCGAAAACCATTTTGATCCGGTGAGTGTATCTAGGGTATCGTCTATTCTTGGTAGTGGAAAACTGTCTTTCTTCGTGACATCATTCAGTCTTCTGAAGTCAACACAAAATCTGGTGGAACCATCTTTCTTCTTGACTAGGACTACTGGAGATGACCATGGACTCTGAGATGGCTCTATAATGCCTTGTTTTTGCATGTCTCCTAATAACTTTTCGACTTCGTCTCTCTTGGCTAAAGGAATTCGCCTTGGTGGTTGTTTGATTGGCGAGGCGTCTCCGGTGTTTATCCGATGTTGAACTACGCTGGTTTTTCCCAAATCATTTTCAGACACGGAGAAAACATCTTGATTTCTTTTTAAAAGTGCTTCTAACATAGATACCTGGACTGGATCTAACAAGGATTTTGATGAAATCACCAGGTCTTGCAGAGCATCAGGTAATTTACTTGTGGGGATTCCTGCAGGTGCAGTTAAGGTGGAGGTAACTATCATGTTAGCAGGTTGACAGGTACCAACTATGTCACCTTGTTTGACTTGTTGAGGGTAATCCTTTAGGTTCATCATTCGGACAAATACCATGTCTCTTTTGGCTTGCGTCAGAGTTCTGGCCGGTAAAATTCCTTTAGCGTATAACGGACTATTTTCAACTGGTTCGACTAAAACAATTTCACCTTCTTCTAAGTCTTCAAACTTTGCTTGTATAATGCTTTCTGAATTTGGCGGTAATAGGACATCTTCTGTAAGGACAACTTTTCGAATTATTGTTTCACTCCTTCGTGGAAGTCTCATTATGATCTCTTCATTATTGGTTCGTAGTACCCGTTGTGGAAGGTCTAGTACAAACTTCTGATTTTCCATAATGTCTAGGCCAAGAATAACTTCGTCCATGATGTCAGCAACAAACACGACGTGTATAAAGGATGTTGTTCCCAGGCTTATTCTGGCTTCATGTATGCCTTGAATTGGTATAACTTCTCCGTTCGCAGTTTCCAAGATGTAATTCTTCTCAGGGCGGAATATTTTACAATGAGCTACGATGTTCGGCTTCACGATGGTATGTGTGGAACCAGTGTCTAGTACCATTTCGCAGTCCCGACCGCACACATTTCCAGGTACTACCAAGCTGGAGCCATTGTTCTGCAGCCGGGATACTCTAATAGTTGTTGTTGGTGGGGCTTGGTAGCACCTAGCCAGCTTTCGCCCATTGAATCTGGTACAATTTCTCTGTAGATGCCCCTCTTTACCACACTTCCAACAGCGGATAGTATTTCTTCTTCTAAATGTCATACTGTTGTCTTCTTCTGTTTGTTTCTTAAGGAAAATTTCTTGCAACTCCTTCATTACTCTTGCAAAATCTTTATTTGAATTGTCTTCTTCTGGTACAAAGTTTATTCTTCTTATTCTTGTCTGACTCCTAGACGTTTGTTTGGCTGTTTCGAACTGAAGCGCGTAGGCAAGAGCTTCTGATATTTTTTTCAATCTGGCCATTCTTAAAGCCTGATTCATGTCTGGATCGCGTAGACCTTCAATGAAACTACCCACGGCTAGTTCTTGTTTTATTTCTTCTGGGTATGTTGGATATGTCAGATTAATTAAACGTACGATGTCAGCTTCGTATTCCTGAAGGCTTTCGTTATATTTCTGTCTTCGTCCCTGGAGCTGCGCCTTATAAACTTCCTGCAAATGTGTCTCGCCATATCTCATTTCCAGGAACATTACAATCGATTCATAGTCGCCTTGTTTCTCTTCAGGAATGTTTCTTAATACCTCCATGGCTTCACCTCGTAGAGCAAGCACTAGTGCGCGTGCCTTTTCTGGTAAACTCCAATTATTGCCGTTCGCAGCTGCTTCAAATTGTCTAAGGTACGTAACCCACGGTACCTTTCCGTCAAAAGTTGGTGGTTTCATAACAGTTGCTGAAGTACCACCTCCTGGAACGACACCTGTACTGGCTATATTTTGAATTTGCCGGTGTAATTGTTGCACTTCATGTTGCATTTGACCTTGAACCAACTGCACAGTCTGTTGTTAACAAAGAGTAATCAACCTGTTCTTCAGTCATGACATAACTTTGCAAACCATCATTGAAATCCGAAATATTTATATTTGGTGATTTGTACACAGCAAAAATTTTAATAGATTTATTTTGTAATTTAATGGTTATTTCAATGCCGGATGTACCCGAAATATTTATTATATTAAAATTGTAGTTCAAGTTATCTTTTAGATAAACAACAACACCATCGTTTTGATTATATTTACCTTCATTATAGAAAAACCGATATCCAGACATTTGAAAGAACGATGGGTCGGGTACATTCCAAGTTTCGCTTAATATAAGGCAATCAAAGTTTTTAGGAAATTGTGATAAAAATACATGAAATTCATCAAAATTTTTTGTTATACTTCTTATATTTTGATGCAGAACAGAAAAATTTCTCATCATAATATCTCCATGACTGTCTATAAGATTTAAATAATCAAAACAATTCTTGACTACAAAAGTATGAATATTTTTATTTTGAAAATTTTGCAGGTACGAATTCATATTTTATAATTACAAATTTTATCAAATATAATGTACATATATCTACACGTAAATTAATCTGCTTTGCTATGTATACAAATAAAATAATAAGATATAAAATTAAGAGTCCTAACACCTATATTAAAACTACTACAGTTTTACACACATTTCGTTACACACATATTTCTATTGTTTTTTGTTTTTGTTTTACTATTTTCCTGAACGAGTTCTACTCAATGGTCTTTCCTTTTTGCCGGCGGTTTTTCTTTATCTGGAGACTTTTCGTCTAAGTCTCTCTTTTTATCGTTAGACTTTGTTGTGGTATTTTCCTTTTCTGTAAGATTTGTTTCATCTACTGGGGAGTCTAGTAACTCATTTTCAGGGGGCCTTGGAGTTGACGGGGCGCTTTGACTTATCTGCCGCTGAGTGTAAAGAGTTTCCGTTAGATCAATGCCATTTCCATCAGTTTCTTCCGATTTTTCCTTCAGTTCTTCGTAAGTATAGGTGTCACCATTTATGATAAGTGTGTTCTTGCTTATTTTTGCTGTGTAATTTTTTTCCCTGGCTAATTTTAGTTGTGTTTTTAAGAATTTTCGTTTTATGTAGTCTTCTTTTGAATACTCGTTGTCAACAAAGATTCCGGTTCCTTTAAGCAAATACCCATTTTTAAGTACTTCTACTTTAAGGTCATAGTTATTAAACTCCAACAGAATAGGTCTAGGCCTGTCATTTGTACTCTTTCCAAAATAATATGCATCCCTAAGGTCTTTCTTTGAACAAGGTATTTTTAAAGTCGTATTTATCAGGTCTAATACGTTTTGCGTGCAATTAGAATTACCTCCATCTAAACCATAAATCACTACATTGAATTTTTTACTTTTTCTTTCCAAGTTTAGGCATTTCTGCTTTAGAGCCTCATTTTCATTTGATAGCCTTTTGATTTCTTGATCTGTTTTTTGTTTTTCCTTATAAAGAAGATCCTTTAAGTTAACAATTTCTTTTTTCAGTTCATCATTTTGTTTTTTATTTTCTTCTTTGGTACTCTTAAGAAGCTCGAAAATTTCGTCGTTCGATACCATGATACAGCAGTACTAGGTCCATCAAAATGCTGATGAATACTGTTAGCAGATGGTGGGGATTGGTGGGTGTTAACAATTCCCTCTCTTAACTACTCCCTCCTACTTCTACCATGCATATTTAACTGAACTTGATATTTACCTTTTTTTGGAACCAAATGTTTTACTTTTTCTTTGTTTTACTATAATCTCTTATTATTTGGAAAAAAACTATTCACAAATTAATATTCTTCAGATTTTCTTCTTTAGAATGGTCTATATTTTTAATTTTTATTTTACTTTCTGCACATTTATTTTAATACTTTCGAAGAGCTCTAAACAGAGACGTGTACCATGTACAGTTAATCTAATGTACTGAATTATTTTTTAGGCGGAAAAGACGAAAACTAAGGAATCGAAAACAACATAAAATTGAACAAATAGAAACCTATGTAGAAACGCAAAATAACGCTAAAAGACCTTGGGACAGCAACTATGATAAAGTAAAACATATGAGGCCAGAGAAATGATTTTAAAAATTGACGAGAAACTGGTCCCTCGAAAGAACACGTTTGAAGAGATAGATTATAGGTTAAGACGTCTTGGGCCAGAAATAGTATCGAAAGAAAAGACAAGTTTGGGCGATGATCTCGTCGTTCATCAGGAAAATAGGTAAGAAAAATTGATAAAGATGCTTTGTATAGAGTTCAAATGATGTTAGTTAAACACCGTTACGTCATACTTTTATTATTATTTTTATTATTATTATTAGAGTTCAGACAGTAGGCGGTAGAACCGATGAACTGTCACTATTCACGCGCCAATAAAGTATGTTAAAATCGCACGATACAATCACGATTCACAATTACATTGTTACAGTCATACTATACAGTCACTATTTACATATTACTTAAGTAATTGTCTAGTCTATTCTTAAAGACGTTCACAGAGGGGGCAGAGACAATTTCTTCAGGGAGTCCATTTCATCGTTGTACGATTTGGTTCACGAGAAAGTTCTTTCTGCATAGCCTGTGACTAAGCCGAGTGGTGAGCCTCAGAGAATGCCCCCGTAGGTGGGGGTTGGTATTACGGAGAAAGAAGTCGATGTTGCAAGTGTAGTGCCCATGCATTATTTTGTATGTTTCTATCAAACATCCCCTGTTCCTGCGCTCTTCCAATGTTGTGAGCTTAAGGGCTTTTAATCTCTCTTCATATGATAACTGTCTCAATGTGAATGGTATCTTAGTAGCCCTTCTCTGGACACCGCTCCAGAAGATCGACATCCTTCACAAAATAGGGACACCACACCACAACTGCATGCTTCAGTATTGGTCGTATATATGTTTTATAGACACACAAAAATACCTCAGGGGACATATTTCTAAAACAGTGACGGGTGAGATAGACCATTCTGTTTGCCCTCTTTACTACAGTGTTTATGTGATTCTCCAACTTCAAGTCATGAGATACACACACTCCCAGATCCACCTGCTCAGTCACCATTCTCAGTTCTGTGTTGCCAATTTGATAAGCCAGCATTGGGTTGTTGTATCCAATATGAAGCACCGCGCACTTGACAACGTTAAGCTTAAGCAACCAGCTCTCCGTCCACCTCTCCAACTCAGCCAGATCTTCAACCATACTGCCATGTTCGATCGTGGGGTCTCAGAAAATTTTAGTATCATCCGCATACATGCTGGTTCTACATACCATGTTTTGGGCAATGTCAGAAATGTAGATAATAAAGAGAAGTGGACCCAAAACAGAGCCCTGCGGAACGCCACTGAGAACTGGATGTGTACCAGAAAGAGTGCCACTAATCCTGACCTGAAAAGTGCGGTCAGATAGGTAACTTCATATCCATTGAAGCAAAGGACCTTTAATAACATGGTGCTCCAGCTTAAGAAGAAGCCTTTCCAATGGCACAGTATCAAAGGCCTTCTCAAAGTCAAGCTACACTACATCAACCGGATATTAATTCTCCAGAGCCCGCGTCCAAAGTTCCAGGTTGGCAAGAAGATTGGAAAACACTGATCGACCCACGCAGAAGCCATGCTGGTTAAGATGCTCCCTATGGTGTATCCGCAGGAGATCTGCGATCTCTTGAGCTATAATTTTCTCCATACACTTGCATGGTATTGATGTTAAATTAATAGGTCTGTAGTTCTCAGCCAAATGTTTGTCCCCTTTTTTGTATATCGGGATGACTATTGCACTCTTCCAGGCTTCCGGAACTTCCTCCTTTGAGAATGATTCTTTTATAGCAGCAAAATGCCCCAAACACACGTCTCATCGATTACAGAAACCCTTTTATCTACAATTTATGGTAGCCAGTTATTCGGTGCTACAATTGATAAAAAATACATGGCAAGTCGAATTTTTATATGTTAACATTTGATTGTTGATGACGTAGCTGTGGTGAACTTGTAGTTTGTGTGGTATAGGAGTACTGTCAGAAAATTCTACATTTTTAACAGACTTTAAAAACGAGGAGGTTCTCAATTCGCCTTCAGTAATGCGGTTAGCAGTTGATAGTATGGTAGTACTTCCTTTGTGAAGTTATAAGTATTTTCTAACCCTAAAATCTAACGATTGTGGTCGACAGACGTTTGGTTACGATAACAATTCAGAAGTTAAAATAAGACACTGCTAAGACCAAAATAAGGCACAACCTAAAACATTAAGGGAGTCCTTATTTCACCATGCATCTGCGCAAACCCAGATGTGAAAATAAGGCCGGTATTTATTTATTTATTTATTTATTACAAGCCCAACAGGCAACCATTAACAGGGCTACAAATATAACTATAATATAAACTATATAAAATTAAATAATACAATACAGAAAATAATTTTAAAGCAAAATAGAAACTTAATATAACTTTGAGACTAAAATCTCATACCTAAAGATGTTCTATGCATACTCGAACAAACACTATAATTCATGGAAAAATCACAGTGATATGCAATGCCATTGTATAAGGAGCACATTCTTTGAATTGGTGACATATACAATGCATTAGTACTGGGCGATGGCAAATAAAAATATCTACTGTTCCTACTTGCAACCCTTGGGATCGCGAAACTAATTTTACCTAACAGAGATGGACAGACGATGGCCCCATTAATTAACTTATATAAAAATACCGTGCTATGAAGATTTCTTCTTTTCTCTAAACTTTCCATACTGAATCTTTGTCGCAGAAGGTCATCATCATCTTATTTTGCTATGCAATATTTCTTTATTATTTACGAGGCGACGCGACGTTGCCGGATCAAAACTTTTAAAAAACTGTGATAGAGTTTTGTATGAGTAACCTCTCGACAGATACGGTCTTGTATAAAACTTATCGACCATTTAGCTACAATCTTTAGTTTACAACTCTTAAGAGGTTATATACAATTAAGGTGGTTATTTGGGTACACGACAGAAAATAAATTAAAACTACCAAAAAAACAAAAAAAAATTAAGCAAGTAAATGGAACACTAAAAATCGACGTTTCGGTGGCAAATTTACATGTGAAAGTTGGTATTTTGTTAGCTGATATTCTTCAGAAGAACTACTAAAAAATAGCATGATATCTTTGGACTGGACCATGTTAAGTTAAAAAGGAAAAAAAGTTTTTATGTAAAAGTCTGCACATTAATTTTCAAAAAATTCAAAATCTAACCCTTAGTTCTTTTGTAATGTTCAAAACTGTAGTCTTCTTTTTAAATTTGTGCATATAAAGCAATTTAATAATAATTTTATACCGGGTGTTTTTAATTAATGGCTGAAAATACAGGGTATGATTCCTTAGCTTATTTAAAAAAAAGTTCATATGAACATATGTCTTAATGTTAAAATTTTCAAAAAACCAAAAATTTCGAAAACACTTATTTTAGCAAAAACTTATACTGGATATAAACCATATTAAAATAAGTATTTATTATTTTTGTTACATAATTGCTAATTAAAAATTATAAAACCTACTTTTTAAAATAAAAGATCCCGCAATGCTTCTTTTATGGTTTAAAAATATGCAATTAAGTGAATTTTATTTTTTCTCTCAAACTAAACAAGATACGGTAAAAATAAAGGGACATAAAAAGTATTTTTTTGCTTAATCTAAAGAAAGCACAAAATTTTACACACAGTTACACAGTCAGAGGCGTACCGTTTTTTGTTGGAAATATTCCTTCAGTTGCCTCTCGAGACGCTACTGGACCTATTAAATGTATTTGAGTTAGTGATAAATTTCCCCCTTAATGTCATTATTAATATTGCCAAATTTAAACAAAATTGGGTATAGAATAGTTATAATATTTTAAAAAATAGATTTTTTTTTAAAAATTTTAACACCTTGTATCTCAAAAGTTTAGACGTTTACGACATTATGTTCATATAAACTTTTCTTCCTAAAATAAGCTAAGCAATCATACCCTGTATTTTAAGCCATCAATTAAATTACCGTATAAAGGAATATAAAATAAATAAAAATATTGAAAGGCATTTAAAATTTCAACTTAGCAACCATTCAACTTTAAGGATGTATATTTCTAAAACTTCTTTTTACTACCATTTCACGGTTTTCACTAGAAGTGTCAGATTCGGAATGTGTTACTCTTTCTAAGTTACTTTTTTCAAATGAACAGGTTCAGAACAAACTTGTTTCACTGAATATCAGCAAGAGTACTGGTGCTGACTCCATCTTTGCTTTTGAAAAATTATTGCCAGTCGTTAGCGGACCCGTTGTGTTTAATTTACCAGGCATCCTTCAATCAAGGTCAGTTTCCATCCTACTGGAAGAAATCATGGCTTGTACCCATTTTTAAATCAGGCCCTAAAAACGACATTAAGAACTATCGTGGAGTTTCCCTAATGCCAATTGTAGCAGGGATATTTGAGTCACTTGTAACAGATGATCTTTTCCAGAAGTTTAAATCTCATATATCTGAAGAGCAACATGGTTTTTTTAAGTATCGATCTACGGCTACAAATTTAGGTGTTTTTCATGACTATTTGGTCAATAGTGTTGAAAGTGGGGAGCAGGTAGATGTAATTTATATGGATCTTACAAAGGCATTTGATCGAGTTTGTCATAAATTGCTTATTAAAAAGCTCACAGCAATGGGAATTGGTGCTCCATACCTGAAGTGGATAGCATCTTACCTTAGTGACCGAAAGCAGTTTGTAAAGATCGGAAATGTGTTATCGCGTGAGATTAGTGTTAAATCGGGCGTTCCACAGGGCTCCCATTTAGGTCCCATTTTATTTCTACTTTTCTTTAATAGTGTTTCATCTATTTTTAATAAATGTAAATATCTAATGTACGCGGATGACCTAAAATTATTTAGCAGCGTTAGTTCATATGAAGACTGTGGTCTTGTTCAACAGGATTTAGCGAAATTTGTTGGCTGGTGTAATCAAAACCTACTGGAAATAAACATTTCAAAATGTATAGTGATGCGTTTTCATAAAAGTAAATCTCCTGTTGAATATAAATACAGTATTGCGAATTTTGCGCTCGGTTGTGTGGATGACTTTAAGGACTTGGGTGTAATATTTAGTAAAGATCTTAGTTTTAATAAGCATATTGACAGTATAGTTCTTAGAGCCACTAGAATGCTTGGCTTTGTTCGTCGAATGTCTTCTAATATTTATGATATTAGGGCTATAAAATCTTTATATAACAGTTTGGTTCTTAGTGTTCTTGAGTATAATAGCATTATCTGGAGTCCTAAGTACAATTGTCATATGCATCGTTTGGAACAAGTTCAGAACAAATTCGTAAAACTGCTTTTGTATAAATTAAGATTTCCATATAAAGAACTACCATACACAATTCATATTCAGTTAGCTGGGATTGATTCCCTTGAAAAAGAAGGCACAAAGCTATGGCATTTTTTCTGTATAAACTGTTAAATGGGCAAGTATGTTGTAGCCAGCTGCTATCTAAGATTTGTTTTAGAATACCTAGTAGGTTTACAAGATGTAGAGATTTGTTTTATATTCAACCACATAGGACTAATTATGGATTTTAGCGTTTTTCTGATAGACTCATGAATAACTACATAAAGAATTTTCAATCTTTTGATATTTTTGGGTTTAGTAGTTTTAATTCTTTTAAAAGACATGTTAATTGCGAATATTAAGACATAAATGTATTGTAATATAAATCTTTTGTACTATTTGGAGTGTGTACTCTGTAAGTGTTGTTACTGTAAATAAATAAATAAATAAATATTTGTCGTTCTTTTACAGGTATACTCCAGTTAGTATGTTTAGCGAAACAGATGCAAACTTATCAGACTCAAGTATACCTGAATCAATTAGCCCAAGAAAACGAAAACCATCATTTCATTCAAGATCGCCGAGTACGTTTAGCGAAATGGATATTGTTTTGTCAGATTCAAGTATATCTGAAACGGTTGACCAAAGAAAGAGAAAAAAATTATTTTACAGATCAAATCCTAAAAGATCATACAGTAGAAATAGACACTTATCGCCGGTGTCACATGAACCACCTGTAACGTCCAGTCCGGTGAACGATAGACTGTCGCCACCGGAAAAGTCAGTTCCGGGATTGCAGAGCAGTCAGAGAAGTAGATCAGGGTTTGATGATGATAGGTAAGATATTTTATTTACAACTAGCTGATCCGTGCTCAACTTTGTTGGGCGTCAATATAATAATATTTTTCTCTGAACTTTTTGTTCAATCCATCGCGTTCTAGATGTTCGAATTGTACTAACGGCTCATTCTTGCCGCGATGATCATACACTTACCTGTAATTGCTGTACCAGCTAGTGACTCCATCTATCAAGCAGTAGATTTATTAGTTTTAGATCATCTGTTTTTGCTATGGTGACCTAGAGGAAGGTGTGTAAACGACAACGGGACTATTTTGAAAAAACGGGTTTAAATTATAGCATTTCTATTAGAAAACAATAGAGGGCGCTCATATCAATCGGGATCAAATGAAACCAAGATGAAACAGTATTGCCAGATATATCAATATGTAGTGGAATTCATCCCATTTCTTTTCACAGATAATCTGACGACTGACGAGCCTAAATCTATTTAAACTATTAAAATGTTACCTGGTTATCACGGGTTTTTTTTATTATTTTCATTTTCTTTTACGTGGGTATTATTTGTATTTGTAAATTTGACATATTTATTCACTAAATAATACACCACAACACATAACATTACTTAAATGGTTTATATTTAAAACCTTATATGTGTAATTATTAAAAATTTCAAGAATTTCTAAGTTTAAAATGTATTTATTTGTATAAAACATAGTAAATAATCCATTTTACATTTTGAGTAGGAATTTACAAAATGTCATTTTGCAACACAGCTTTCATGGGCATCTTTATTAAATTTTTAACTTTTGTAAATTTGACGTGTTATGCTAGGTTATCAATGACGTTCGAAAAATTGTCAAAAGACAATATTTTGATGACTATGTGCATTAAAATAGATCTTTTATTGTATTAAATGTGAAATAAAGTAAATACTGCCTTGCTTCAAACTGCTAAATAGGAAATATTTCTAAAAAAGGAGATATCTATTTTTAAAATTCAACCGGTAAGTATTTAACTGGCAAATTATTTAAATATTTTTAAGTAGAACTTGATTTTTTAAATTGAAACTTACTTGACTGATCTTAAAGTTATTTTTTTGCCGTTTATTAGCCCAAATTACCGTAAAACTTACGTTTATATTAAATTGGAATTTTTACTCTCTAGTAGATAATTTAAAATTTGACGTTACGTTAAAGCAGGGTAACTTCATAGTTTAGAATTGTACTAGGTATATCCTTGACAGATACATTACACGTGCCTTCGAGGTTATGCATATTAGAGACAGTCTTGCCACTTTTAATTACTTTATTTATATTATACAGTGTGTTTTCGAAAGGTCTTACCAAATAAGAAAATTTTTATTTAACAACTCGGAAAACCCTGCTTAATAAGAAAATACATTTTCACAAAAATATTTGTAGGTTAGATGTACAGCGTGGTATAAAAACTTGAAATTGAAATTTGGAGTATTTTTTAACTAGGGTAGAAAACTTACTAAAAGGGTGATTTCCTATATCATTCTATGAAAAAAGTTTTTATAACCATATGTCCGGAGTTGCTTCGTTTCTGAAATACAAGGCGTTATTTTTTTTTAAAGTCGGTATTTTATAAATATCTTGAATACGAAACCACATACAAAAAAATGTACAACACTTAACATTTTTATTTTTATTTGCTTTATAGAAAAAAATATACAAACTACATAAAAAGCCAGTGGCGAACATCATTTTTCTCTCAATAATATTGGCTGTTGTGCCCACTGAGACGCTACATGGATCCAATAAAGTTAATCTAGGTAAAACTCTACAAGCGCTTGATTTCATTAAACAAATACACCAAAATCTTTCTCTGATTCTAATCTGATTTGAACCCAGTCGATTAAGGGGTATTTTAATTTAATATACTTATAAAATATCGATTTTTTTAAAACTTTAACGCCCTGTATTTCAGGCAATTCCGACATATGTTTATAGAAACTTTTCTTCATAAAATCACCCTTTAATGTTTTGTGCATTAGATAGGATATACGGTGTATATTAATTTGGTAACACGACTTTTTTAAGCCACCCTGTACATCCAACATACAATTATTTTTGTGAAAATGTATTTTTTTATCAAGCAGGGCTTTTTTTAAAGAGGCATTTTTTCTTAAAGTAAATAAATAAAAAGTTTGGTAAAAATTTCGAAGGCACGCTGTATATGTAACTAATTTTCATTTACTTTTTTAGATTTCCCAAGTTTTTGCTGGCTAATTACACTACTACCGAATCCTAAAAACCTTTGTTGGAAGCTTTTTATTGAAAAACTCTGTACTGTTAGGTTCATAAATAAAAATAATATGATTTCCTGAAGTTCAAGAAAAGCGTATATCGGCGTACCTAATGTAGCACTGTACAATACTTTATTCATAACTTTATTCCTTATCTAACGATCTTGACATTTTTTTAGTACAGGTGATCCTAGCTACGTCCTTGCTTAAAAGTAAATTTTATTATTTACTACATTTAAGCAGTGGGCAAGACTTAAATATTTTTTTGTTTAATCGCTACCTGCTAGTGTTCACCGCACTAAAACTCAGTTGAAGGAATCAAGCTTGCACGACGTGTATACTTAGAAGTTCTACACAAACGTTAAATATTCTTGTTTATTGTTGTATACAAAGCCTTGTGACAATAGCAATTATTTTTTATATATAAAGTGAACTGTTTAATGGAAGTCAGGGATTTTTAAAAGAATCGTTTGTTTTTTTTATGTTTAACAAATAAGTATTCGCAACATTGCAAAACTGTATTTTGTATATTTTAAAGCAACAAGTCTAACCTTTAGTTTTAAACTCTACTTGTATCTTAAGAGACAAGCAAAATTTTAAATCAACACTTTAAATACAAAAACTAAAAAAGTTTAACTTCCAAAAATGTAAACGACAATTTAAAAAATTTAAGATAAAGTAAAAATTCTATTTTTCTTTTTTTTTTGATTATTAATGACACAGTTCAAAATTCCTATTCCTATTTTTATTATCTAAAATAATTAAGGAATTGTTCCTCCTTCATGGAAATGTGAGCTGAGGCTAAATTAAAATAATAATACTTTTTTTTTTCAACCGAAAAATGCATATAATAAAATTAAAATAATGGTGATCTTGGGAATTTGGGCACCCATTAAGTAATTCTTTCAAAATATCATATTTTTGTTAAATACAAACTCATTAAAATTGGGTAGTGTTCTCTATAGCGTCGTATTTAAAAATTATTGAAATTTTCTATTTTACTTTGTACTATTTTTTGTACATATGCAACATAAGCAGCAACCCCAGAAAGATCCCGATTGACCACAGTACCCTCTAGTGACATATTTGGAACTATAATTTAGACAAAAAATCAAGCCCGTTTTGAAAGCATGTCGATTACACTCCTTCTTCAAGGTCTCCTTAGTTTTTGCCTTGTTTTTAGGTGTTAGCAACATAAACTAATAGACAATCAGCTATACGTCACACATATTTTAAGAAATGACATTGTGACAATTGTTAGAATTTAGTTTAAAATTTCTCTTCAATTTGTTTTTATTTATTTATTTATTTATTTATTTATTAAACGGATACACCATTTTTACATTTGTTTTCTACAATAAACTCTAAAAGTATAACAATAATAAAAATTTGACATGAGTGCTTAACAACTAGCTTTAACATTCCAGAATCAGTCTTTTTAGTTTGTTTCTAAATGAGTTGAGAGACAGACCAAAGAAGTCCAGGTTGGGAAACCCATTTACAGTCTTAACAATTCTATTCAAGGGCATGTTCTGAGCATGTAGGGTGTTATAATGCTTACTAGACAACAGTGGTGGCATTCTTAAACTTCTAGGGGTACATAAAAATCAATGTTACCCAATATACTAGGTGATGCTATAATGTTATTTATAACCTTATAAAAATAAAAGTTCGAAATACTGTCTGCGGTCTTCAAGCCTAGTTAAACCGTGATATGACCTCACCTCTTCCAAACTCAACAGCAAACCTCTTTGCGCCATACGGTATCTTAGGTGTTTTAAGAATTTCACCTGTATCGATTCTAAACGTTTTTTATGTATCTCGTAATAGGGGCTCCAAACTAAACAACAATACTCCAATGCAGAGCGTACATAACTAACAAACAACATTCTCAATCCACATAGATTATTAAAATCATTCGACATTCTTGTGACCATACCCAACATACGATTGCTTTTATTGATAATTGCTTCATAGTGATCCGTATAACGAAGTTCACTATCCAGCCACACACCCAGATCTTTCACCACATCCACTCTGCGTAGTTCCGCTCCCCTAACCTGTATTTAAAATCCCTCATATGCTTCTTGCGACTAAATATAATGTATGAACACTTGTCCACATTAATTTTAAGGTTATTTTTCAAGCACCGTGCCGCCAACCTATCCAAGTCCTCCTACAGTGACTCACAATCCTTATCGGACCTCACAACTCTATAAAGTTTTAAATCGTCCGCAAAAAGAAGGTATTCTGAACTAAAATGCTGCCCAATGTCGTTCACCAGCAGCTGAAACAGCTTTGGGCCCAAGTGACTTCCTTGTGGCACACCCGATATGACGTCAATTTTTGAAGATAAAAACCAGCCATTTTGACTTGCAATGTTCTTCCTTGAAGGTATGAGGAAATCCATGAATAGAATGGTTCCCCAATGCCAAAAAGTTTTTAGTTTATTTAGGAGTACACTCTGATCCAGTAGGTCAAATGCCTTGCTAAAGTCTGTATAGATTGCATACACCTCGAAACCATCATCCATGGCTGCACTGAACGCATAGGATGTTATCCATGACATAATTGTTTTTTCAAGTTCTCTTCAAAGAACACATTTTAAAGTTAACAGAAGTTTTTACGCGTTTAAGAGAATCAAATTTCAAAATTCAATTAGACAAATCGGAATTTCTCAGAAAGGAAGTAGCTTATTTAGGACACGTTGTTACTCCCGAAGGTGTTAAACCTAATCCGGACAAAATAAGCGCGATTAAAAAATATCCCGTCCCAAAAACTACAAAACAAATAAAAGGATTTTTAGGCCTCCTCGGTTACTACCGTCGTTTTATTGATAACTTTGCAAAACTTACAAAACCATTGACAAAATGTCTGAAAAAAGGTGCCAAAATAGTGCACAACGAAGAATTTTTATCTTGTTTTGAAAAATGTAAAAATTTACTAATAAACGAACCTATACTACAATATCCGGACTTCTCAAAACCTTTTAATTTAACTTGCGACGCTAGCAATGTTGCCCTCGGATGCGTACTTAGCCAAGGCCCTATAGGTAAGGACTTACCAATTGCGTATGCTTCGCGAACTCTGAACGATTCAGAACAAAGTTACTCAACTATTGAAAAAGAGTGTCTCTGTTTAGTTTGGGCTACTAAGTATTTCCGTCCGTATTTATATGGTAGAAAATTTAATATAATAACAGATCATAAACCACTTCAGTGGCTTTTCTCATTAAAAGACCCTAATTCCAAATTACTTAGGTGGCGTATCAAACTTGAGGAATTTGATTACAAAATAATTTATAAAAAGGAATTCTGAATACTAACGCAGACAGTTTAAGCCGTATCGAATTACATATTAAAGAAACCGAAAATACTTTTGATTTAGGTAAATTTGCTAACGAAGTTACCCAAAATCTTAATAAAAATTTAACCGAAAATCAAATTCCCCAAACTTCAACCGATAACTCAAATATTCAAAACAACGATAATGACAATTTAGATAAAATATCTGTAATAGCACAAGCAGATGATAACGACATATCAAATAACCAAGACGAAACCGACGACAACACAATACACTCGAACGCCGAACAAGATCCGATCGTGGGCGTCCCCATTGTAGAAACACCCGTTAATTACGGCGCGAATCAAATTTTTATTCAGGACGTACTACACTCGCCCGCAAAACCTAAAAACAAATTTTATTTGACAAAAAACGCAGATTTACTGTTCAAATTTCAAAAATAATTTTAAACAAGATATTTTAGACTTTGTTAAAGAATATGTTCTTCCAGATAAACAATATTATTTATATTTTGAAAATCCAGATACTTACGAACCATTTTGTGAAGTTATTAGGCAAAATTTTAAATGGCCCTCAATAAAATTTAAACGATGTTTATCTAAGCTTATCGACGTCACAGAAAATGAAGATATACCGGAAATAATTAAAAATTATCACGAAGGTAAAAACGAACCACAGGGGAATCGATGAGACAGAACAAAAAATAAAAATAAATATTATTGGCCAAATTTAAAAGTTCTATCCAAACTTATATAAATGACTGTGAAATTTGTCAAATAAGTAAATACGACCGACATCCCGTTAAAATAATGATGAATGTCACCCCCACCGCGACAAGACCATTTGAAATCATTCATTTAGACACTTACACATTAGAACAAACCAAATTTTTAACCATAATTGATAGCTTTTCTAAATATGCGCAAGCGTACCCTCTTAAATCCTTAGTATCTACCGAAATAGCAGATAATCTTTTATTTTATTTTTCTCATCATAAAGTACCAAAACAAATTATAGTAGATAACGGTACAGAATTTAAGAACGCAGTAGTTACTGAACTTTTACAGTTACATAAAATAAAAATACATTTTTGTTCACCCCAACACCCCCAATCTAACGGACTAATAGAACGACTACATTCAACTCTTTCTGAACATATACGCTTACTTAATAACCAAGAATTTAGTAAAACACCTACCGCGCAAAAAATGATATATGCTATATTAGCCTATAACTATTCAATAAATCAAAGTACAAAAATGAAACCTATAGATATAATTAACGGACATATTACCAACGACAACCCATTCGACATTAATATTGACCAAGTACTACTTAGTGATTATATTAATGATCATAAACAAAAACAAAATTACTTTATTCCCAAATAAACGAAAAACTTATAACCGGCAAAGAAAAATTAATAGGTAAAATCAATGAAAATAGAGAAGACCCTGAAATATTTAAACCCGACGAAAATGTCTATATTAAAAAACACATCAGACAGAAAAATGCTGATAAATTCGCAAAACCCACCAAGCTTATTTCCGTGAATAAAAACCGCAAAACTGCTAAAACAAGTTCTCACGAAAAAGTACACCTTGAGAATATAAAACGACCGTTAAGAAAAAGATATAGTTTTGTTTAATAATTACTCTAATTTCTTTTCAGGGTAATTCTTCATATAACACTCGGATTTGAAGAAAAAATTACCGTTAGAAAAATAACTGATAATCCAGGCATAATTCCGTTTAAATTAGGAACCGCAAAAAGTGCAAGAATTTACTTACACCTTACTTTATTATTACGATCTTAATCCAATAATTTTAGAAATTAATAAATTATACATTAAATCTAAAAATATATCGTTTACAATAAATAATCATAAGGAATACTCTTTGAAACCTCAAACTATTTTAAAATTTTACAAATTATTCAAGACAGGGTTGAAACAAAAATAAAACATATTATTCCTCATCCAAATAGGATAAAACGAGGCTTAATAAATGCATTAGGATCAATTTTTAAATCTATTACGGAAACTTAGATGCTTCCGACGGAGAAAAGTACGAAAACTTATTGCTGAATTACAAAATAATCAAAATAACTTAGCGTGAACCAAAGCTTGGATTTCTTTTCCGAGCCAAAAAGTATTTTCTCCTTCCAATTTATAATTTCTATGTGTCCCAAATTCGACCCTCTCTGAATATTGTTCTCATGTCTGGGAAATGGCATCCCCACAACCCTCAGCATTCTTGATGCCATTCAAAGAAGAGCTGTTCGTCATATTAATGATCCTTAAATTACTCAAAAATTCCTTCTCTTGCCCATCGTCGAGCTGTGGGAGATCTATCGCTCTTTTATAGATACTTTTACGGCTTCTGCTCCGACGAATTATCCAGTATAGTCCCTCCTCCCTCCGCACGTGCATTCCCTATACGGTCCAACTCGACAGGCCCCGAACTTCCCATTTCGTTCTTCTTTTATCCCCAAACCTTCAAGCTTTTAAGTCCCGTGTTAACAAACTTTCTCTTACCTTACTTAAGACACCCACGGTATGTTAGTATTTAGTTTTTCAGCCATCGTGGATTGTTCAAAGGTAAAAAATGGCAAGCACTTGGCCACTTTTTTTTATCAGTGTCGGTGAGTATAAACCTTGTTCTCATAAAATGTTTTAAAAGTAAATTAAAAATTATAAAAGGTAAAATGAATTGAGAAGATCAAATATCTCTTGTAGTTTAATAGTATTGTTACAAACTTCCAAAAATGTGTTTAGGTTAGAGAGTTTATTAATTTATTTAAATAATTTACCTTAATTTTTCCAAGTTCTTTCATCACTTTCGAAGGTTTCCGAATTATCCATTGAGAACTTTTATCCATCCTGTACTATGGAATTTTCGTGATATTTCTCCAAAATTCTAGATCATTTTTTCACTCTTTCACCGTACTATAAGAGGGCAATGGAAAATCTTGTTGCAGTTAGTATAGATCATGCATAGATTTGACTTTTGTGGTGTAAACTTCGAGACATTGACAAGTAAAGATTTTGTCGTTTTTGTAACCATAGTTACGTTTAATTGTTAATAAAGGTATAAAAACGAGAATTGCCTTCTTTAGATAATTAATTTTTAATCAAAAAGGATAGCAGAATATTTTGATGCCCGATGTTATAGAATCCGAATTAAATAAAATAGAGAATCCATTCATATTTTGATAATTAGTAAATAAATCGCATTATTCGCGCATTATTCAAACATTTTCAAATTATTCGAAATTTTCAAAATGTTTCGAATTATTCAAAGTTTTTCGAATTATTCGTCGAATTTTGAAATATTCGGAAATTCGAATTATTCGCTTGGAATTTCGAATCGAATATTAATATTCAATTCGATTCGAACGATATTCGCACACCCCTACAATATTATTGTATAGTTTTTTCGCCTAAATAAGCTCCGTCGGCATGATCTACCAATAAAAATAATCCTTTAAAAAGACAACTGCCTGCAATAAAATGATTAACCATAGTTGGGATAGCACGGTCGTATTGTGAAGGTATAATACGACCGTGCTGTCCTGATTTCCGTTTGTTGCTTTATTGCAGGCAATTGACTATGTTAGGAAGGTATTTTTATAAGTAGATCATGCCAACGGAGCCTATTTGGGCGAAAAACTATACACTACTTTGCCCAATAATATTGATCGTATGTGGGTCCCTTTACAGTTTATTTTTACAAAGGTTAAAAATTGTTATTTAACATCACATCTTTGCACAATTAAAAGAGCTATATTTTGACATTTGTGGCAAGATACTCGATCCGATTACTATAATTTAAAATAAACCGTCACAACCTCTTCGGCCGGCGGCTGTAATTTCGGTCACACAAACCTATTATGAATTTAAGGACCCGGCAATTAACTGCACCATATTCCTTCACGCCTCATCTAAGCCACCCCGCTGTCTAAAAGTTTGTACAAAATGCTACCACTCATTCTTTGAGTCAAAATACAATGATCTAATGCAATTTATTTTAGTCAAAAAGTTAATCGTTTGCCAGATACAGGGTTTTAAAGATTCCATTTTATTTTTTTACATTATCACCCTGTACCTCCCAAACAATCAACTTTTTAGCTAAGGAAAATTTAGGGCAAAAAATGTATGGTGGAATTTTGTACAAACCTTTAGAAAAACCTGGTTGGTCTAAATAAAGGAATATAAATGAGAGTTCTTTTGTGTGAAATAAAACCTTTAATCTGGAATATTTTAAAAACGGCTGTTCGTAGCTTGATATTAACTAGGTATATATCTCGTTTAAAAACACGAGAATAGAACTTCTTCACTAAAACATACAGAGGCAGAAAAAGTTATGGCATTTTGAATATGTAAGTAAAAGATTGCAGATGGCTCCTTCTACATTTTACAACAAAAGCAGATTTCAATTCCCTAGCGTAAAAACCCCAACACTTTTGTAAAAAAATATTTTTAAATAATGAAAATTAAATGGGGTCACCCTGTAATTTGCCAACAATCAAATTTTCGGTTAAGGTAAACTGCGTTAAATCGTATTTTGATCCAAATAATTTTTGATAGCAATTTGTGTCGAACTTTTAGAGACACCCTGTTTAGTTTTTTAAAAATAATCAAAAAGTTCGACATTAAACACTTGGTATGGATATAGCCATGGCCTAAAAAGTAATTTATTTAAAGTTAGCATGAAAAATACACCAACTGGGACATTCATCTAAGTGTTGTATTAAAAAGTATAAATGACGATTGTACACTTTAAAACTAGATCCGTTATTTATAAATTTCTTAGATCCCGAATGTAAGCCACGATTTGTCATCAGGTCTCTATACTCTGTTCAAGTTACATATGCAATATTTTAAACCGTTATCAACGCGTAATGTCGCGTTTTCTGTACAGCTATTTGTTGAAAGGCAATAATACATAATTGTAAACCTAAAGCATTGCCTTTCAACAAATAGATCTACAGAAAGCACAATATTACGCGTTGATCACCGTTTAAATTTTTGTATACCGGATAAGCTAAATAACTTAAAACATAGGCAATGTGAGGCAAAGACACAGTCTATCGTGAATACCCGCATATAAACATTTTTGATTGGATGAGTTACATACATCCTTTGTTGTTGCTTTACTGGCCGATATCCCAATACCTATTTGCTTAACCAGTATGTAATTTGGACAGAATTTAGTGACAATGCTAGATGCTTTATTGATTGACTCATTCAAATAGCTGCATGTGTTGCAAATAAAGATAGACAGAATGGTTAGTCAATAGATTTAATCCTAAAATAATATTATGCAACATAATATGTAGTTATACTTTTTCTTGAGAAACACTTTTCAAGACAACACTTATAAATGTGAAATTAAATAGTCAGAAATACAGTAACGTCTGCTTACAACGAACCTCAAGAAACCGGGAAAAAGGTTCGCATAAGCAAAGTTCGCTATAAAGGATAGGTAATAATGCATTCAGAACTCATTATTTTTATTAGGGCATCTATACATATCTGTTTAAAGTATGTACATATTAAATATAAGGTACATATATAGTATGCATGTGTATAATCACACTAAAAATAGTGTGTTCATCGTGGAAAAATTAAAGCAAAACAGTTTTGTTTCTTTTTTAAAACCTACAATTCTGCTTTTTAGTTTTTGCCTAATTTTCGAGTTATTTGCGAAAAACTCATTAAAGCCGTCGATTTTTTCTTTGAAAAAATTGTTACTTTTAAAAACTTAAAAATATTAGTTTTATGAATAATCGATTTATGTGGTTTAAGGAAAATAAAACATTTTTACCCCTAGGGTTTTGGCGCCCTTTGGTTTAATATAGGTTTTGATCCTTGGGCTATTTCCTACCTTCTGTTAAAATTTCAAGTCAATCCATGCAGGCCCAAAAAATTGCCAGGTGAAATGCTTTATTTTGTGTACTATTGAGGTTTACAAGTATTTGGAGAAGAAATAAGGTAACATACAATGTATTTAACTTTTTATTAAAAAATTATATATTAATTTAAAAACTATACAATAAATTGTACGATTCGCACAACTAGAATTGGTATCATCGCCTTTGTAACATCTGAAATAATTGCAATCAGATCTTTGCACTTTGGACCTGTCTAGCAATACCACACGAACGTACTCCCATTTGTACCTCTTTTTAAGTTTGTCTTATTAACAAAAAACAAAAAGACAAACTTTTAATCACCCTTAATTAGTAAAAACCGGCGTTTGTTTTTGTTTCCGATCCATAAATCCTTGAAAAATCACACTAATTGTTCATTGCTGCTTGCCGATAAGTCAAGAAGCCTCCAGGCTGCTCTAGGATCTGTTTCTGTAATATCCCTGCATAACACCCACACATACGTCACTCTCATAATTTTGTCCGGATCACCTTCAACTATATTTCCATGTGAGTCTCTGACAGCCATAACTTGTTGAGAAGTAAAAGAAATTATTAAAACAGGACCCTGATCCATCACTTTTCCCATGACTAGATCCACATTGTCAATGTCAAGAATTTTCGACTCTATTCTGTAACCCTTCTTGTAAGCCTCTTGTATTGGAATAGCAAAAATGTTGTAAGGCCCTTCATGACACCTAAAAATTATGTTAAAAATGTTTGTTTACCAAAAGTATCTTAACCAAATTATTCCTAATACTTACCAATCTTTTAAGACTTCCAAATCACCTCTAGTCATAGCCTCAAGAATATTGGGTATAATATCCGTTTCACACTGTTTTAAAAACCTTTTAGTGTCAAAACTAGTGTCAATCTTACAAATTTCTGTTAGAGTCTCTGACAGTTCTGTTTTTTGAAACAGACCCCCCATAACATCAGACACTTTTTCTGTTAGAGCCCGAGATGCTCTAATTACAGGATTTTCACTTTCATCAAATTTTAGTTTCCAATCCATTACCTTATGAACATAAGGATTGTTTTCTCTAAAAATGTATTATTTTAACTATTATACTCAATTTTTTTATTTAATTAATTTTATTACCTGAAGTTTTGCCAGGATTGGTAAAACTTTGAATCTTTATGTAGTTCCACTCCCATTGCTTCTGTATTTGGTTCATAATACTTTGGTGTTGAACTGCTGAAGTTTCTGTCCTTTTTCTAAGTTTTGTTGGGCTCACATAAACTTTACCTAAAAATGTTTATGTTTAGCCTAATAGCCGATTCCCACCTAGGGGTTTTAACCCGGGGTAAAAGTCTTTGACTCCTGACGATTCACACCTGCGAGTTATGGGTAAGGGGTTAAAACTCGTGCGTTTCCACCTGCTAAATTGGGACTAGTTCTAATTTTTCCCTATGGGTGACAACTTTTTGACAAAATTTCCTACATTGCTACAAGGAATAGTTGTGATTTGATTTAAATGTACATGGATATGATTTTCCCCGTGTCCTTGAAAAACCCCTACAATCAGCTGATGGGTGCTGACTCATGCGTCACGGGTGAACACCCCTAAGTGGGAATTGGCTTACAACACATTATTTATAAAGGACACAATTGCCAAGTTTACTTTAACAAGTTAGGATAAAAATTATAATTTAAGACCAATTCAATAAATACAATATTTTTATTACCTTGCATGCTTGTGGTATCAATTTCTTCCTTAACAGCTTCAGTAGCC
Organism: Listronotus bonariensis; assembly: GCA_014170235.1. Taxonomy (NCBI): domain Eukaryota; kingdom Metazoa; phylum Arthropoda; class Insecta; order Coleoptera; family Curculionidae; genus Listronotus; species Listronotus bonariensis. The sequence goes on along the minus strand of JACEGR010006746.1, from coordinate 1,690 downwards.
TTAGAAATAGTTTGAAAAGCACCTGTCTTACCAATTTCTTGTGCCTTTTCCCCTATTGTGTGGGTTGTCTTACTTATTCCTTCCGAAATCTTGCTAGCTTTTTTGGCTATTTCAGTCTTTCCAGCCTCGTCTATAACTTCTTGCACTTTTTCTTTAATTGTGCCTAATTTCTCTTTAAAACATCACTGCTTTTAGTTGCCTCTTTTTCTACAGTTTCAAATTTTTGACGTGCTGCTTTTAGTGCATCGCTTTGTTCCAGCTTTTCTGCTTCTCTCTTTAAATTTTTAAGTGATTCTTTCATTTCTTTATTTTTTAGCCATTTCCTCTCTAAAATTATCATATAGCCTTGATAAAAAGATGGTCTTCTTTGAGGATCTCTTGAATAATATCGTAACTAAAAATGTTAAATGATTTGTTTAGGCATTGCAGTTTGTAGATGAAAAGTGAGAGTTACAGTTCTAATTCTAATCTTTGTTCTGGACATAAAGGCATAAGTGAAGATCCAGCCAAATAGGACTTTTTAACATTGCAACATATTTTTTTTTCTATTTTAAAAAATTTGTTTTATATAAATTCTGCATAGATCATATATTAGGCCAGTTTTAATCAAATCCAACTTTATGCATTTCATGTCCAGTTTTAAAAGAATATGAAAATTTCTTACTCCATTTCTTGATGATCTAGTGGCTTGATAAAAAGAAATTTACTAATTTGATGCATTTTATGAAATATCAATCAATCAAGTACTTTTTACAATCTTTCTGGAAAAAAATGCACGTTTTTGTTCGGTAGACACTTAACCTTTCAATAGCTTTAATTTATTTTTCTAAAGAGAAGTCTAATTCCAATAAAAACTTTACAGAAAACAAAAAGTTACTGTTGTATTAAGAAAATCTTTCAAAAATTTGTTAAATAACCATACTTTAAAAAGTTTCAGAAATTTTCTTTTTGACCTTTTGACAAGCCGGGAGACATTGTCATGACGTATTGACAATTGACATCAATATCTTGTATACACATCCGTAAAAATGAGCATTTAATACAGAATATCCTGCTGGAGTGTAAAGTGCAAAACACAATGAACCAATAGAGGATTTCAGGTAAAAGTGTCACTCCCATTTAAAAACTGCTTGAACCTGTGTGTGGCAAGTCAGACAAGTGATCTCGTTTGAAAAAGCATTTATTAGTGATAAAAATTATACTAAAGCGAAAAAATTAAAAGGCCCAAAAAGCCTAAACACTTAAAAACTTAATAACTGACCCAGTTAAGGCAACAAACTAAAAGATATACAGAGTGAAATGTCTACTTAAGTTCGTACCATAAGGCTGAAACTTATTATTAATTTTACGAAAAATTTAACCATTCGATATTAATTGGTTTTCGGTGATAGTTATATGAAATATCTTAAAAATATAATTTATATTAAGAGGAAAGTACACTTATTTTTGTCAATATCGAAAATTTGTGGGAAAAAAAGATGTTTAGGATTAAGATGTTTTTTCTGCAATAACGAGCATCTTTGAGCTTCCCCTTTACAAAACTATTTTATTTCCAAAAATGCAAGTCTCCAGCAAGTGATGTGAAATCCCAAAGTTTCCTACGGTTAAATAAAACCTTACAATCTTATCTGCTTCATACCTAAAAACAAGTAGTCGTAGATATCGAATAAATGGAATCTAGCACAGTGGC
>JACEGR010006745.1:0-57387 GCA_014170235.1 Listronotus bonariensis | reverse complement strand
CACCCCAATCACCGTTTGCTAGTTAGATGCTAATATATTTTTAAAAATTTTTACAATATTATCGCCTCATATTTATGAACAACAATAAAAATACCAGTTAGCGTGACATAACGTTGTCATTTTAAAATTTAGTGCTTTATTATTATCAAAAAATCGTAGAGTGAAAATATTAAAATTGTATTTATAAAAACGAATTAAGTTAAGTTAAACTAAACTAGAGTTAGAAATTTTATGAACTTATGACATTTATAATATTTACATGCTTCAATAAATTATTATTATTATTACAATAATTAATATGTTGGAAATACACTTAAGATTTAAGAACATTTTCAAATATTTCTCCATTGACTGCTAGACAATAACCCAGACGTTCAAAAAATTGTCTTCTTACATTGGCTAACTGGTAGATTGAAATCTTATTGCATTCTTCAGAAATAGTATTTTTTAACTCGTCAAGATTAGAGTAATTTTCATCCTTGTATATCAAGCTTTTTAAATGGCCCCAGAGGAAGAAGTCATTTGGCGAAATATCAGGAGACCTTGCTAGCCAATTTATGGTGTGATGTAGGCCAATAACATTTCCATTAAAAGCATTGTGTAAATATTCCGGAACAGCCAGGGTATTATGTGCCGGGCAGCCATCCATTTGGTACCAAATTTCCTGATTTTCCCTGGATACATCATTTAAAGCGGGTAAAATTAAAATTATTAAATAAAATTCTGCCTTCAAATTTTGATCCCCGCCCAAACATTTACTTTCTGTGGATATTGCGTCCTTGTTTCGACAAATCTGTGTTGGTTTTCTTTACTCCAGTATCGGTAATTTTGATGATTGGGTTCATTGTTTAACGTAAATGTGCACTCATCAGTAAAACAAATATTTCTTAAAAATTCCCTGTCCATGTTTGCCCTTTCGATCATGTCAAAACAAAATTCCTGCCGTCGTATTTCATCCCCATCCCTTAGCTCTTGATGTCTTTCATATTTGTGTGAAATGTATTTATGCTTTTTAAAATCCGGAGCATTGTTGATTGATCTTTTCCTATGATATCCTGAAGTTTCCTTGTACTCACCTTCCATTCATTTTCTTCCACGTGCAATAAAATTTCCAAGTCTCTATCATCTCTTACATGTTCTTCTTTGATACTCCCTAGCTGCACATCTGCAGTTATTTATCACTGTGCCTTTGGTCTCAAATTTTTGATAGTCCTATCGACTGATGATTTTCCGGGTATCGGTCTATTCGGATACTGAGCAGCAAACATATCTGACACCTTTTGGTAACTATTTCCTTGATAGTACCATTTAATCATCAATACTTTTTATGCAGTAGTATAACTGATAGTTAATCTTTTCGCTCTACAGATTTCTGATAATAATCAAGCACTAAATTTCACAATGACAACGTTATGTCACGCTAACTGGTATTTTTATTGTAGTTTATAAATATGAGGCAATAATAATGTAACAAAATTTAAAAATATATTAGCATCTAACTAGCAAACGGGTTAACCGAAAAATCTAAAATTTTTACCATGGACGTAAATTTGCATGTTCTTCAATAAACTTTAATAGAATTTTTCTCTAAAATAATTAGGGAAGCCAATAATTGACCCCATTAAAAATTACATGGGATTTCCTATGTCCCGCCCGGCGATGCATCACCCGGTATATGGTTTTCATTAATTTAAAATAATTTTGTCGTTGTTAGAGTGGAAAACAATATACCATGTAAACTATTACATCTTATTGTAAGAACTTAGGCCAGCATTTGTTTAATGTAATTTTAGATACATAGTTTAGATACATAGTTACTTACTTACCTAAAAACCAGCAATAAGTCAATTATTGCTGGATTTTGTATTAAGTAAGCGCAAAGGCCGTACAGGAAAAATGTTTTAATTTATTGCAATTATTAACCAACAATTTTCTTTTTCACGTACTAAAGCTTTATTTAAACTTATTTTAACGTTTCTGTATTTTGTATTTTTAAATTAAATGATTGTTTAACCTTCAGAAAAAAAAACATTTAAAAAATTCTAAAGACATATGTATTATTAAGTTAGAACCCCATTCAAATGTTCTATACAGGGTGTTAATAAACCTAAAAAAACACAAACTTACCAGGTCGAGTTACATTAGGTTCTGTGGCAGCAACGATAGCTAAAAGTAAAGTAAAGTAATGTAAAGTAATTGTGATATTTTAATGTAAAAACCTGGTCAAAAATGTATTCAATTAAGTGATGTGGTGATACCAATTTACTTACCTGTGGCAGTGGTGGTTGTCAGGATAGGGTTGGTTGTTGTAGCTAAAGTAGTTGTTGTGGTAGGGGTTGTTGTTGTCGGAGAAGTAGTTGTGGTGGTCGGAGTGGTAGTTGTTATGCTAGTGGTGGGTGTTATAGTGGTGGTGGGTATACAGCTAAAATTTTAAATAATACAAACAAACAAACTTAAATTTAGATCAAGGGTAGGGTTGCAAACCACAAAAAAAGATAAAAAAATAATAATACGCGGTGTTAAACTTTTCAAGAAACAACACTAAATTTTGTCAAATTTGTTGGACTAGATATAAACACTATTTAAATAGCATGACCTTTCTTTCTTATTTTGATTGAAAGATTTAATCGTTGACATTTTGCACCACTGACCACAAACGCCCTCTATATTTGTTGTGGGCTCCATGCCTCACTTTTTAGTACGGTCTTGGTAAATGCCATTCTAAATTAAAGAGTTCATTTTAATTTCATTCAAAAATCAATAATTTTTGCAAAAGAAAGGGCGGTTTTTTGGTAAAAATTCTTAGCCCTTAGCAATTAAAAAAAAAAAATCTTTCTCTTTTCCGATTGTTTATCTTGCTGACTGTGTTTATGTCAGCTGAAGAGTAAAAATGTTTTTTTATTATTTTTTCAATTTGTAGTAAAAAAATTTGTTCCGCCCGAGTCGACCTCGCGTATTTAAATTTTGCATTTCGAGAATAAAATTGTACAACTTTTTATAACGCTCCCCGTAGGTATATTTTAAGGTCACCCTTATTGACGTGAATTATCATAGCAAACAGAAAAGGTTTTATAAAAATATCACTCTTAATGATAGTTACAAATGAGAGCTGTCAATTTTTGACATTTGTGACATCTTGAAAATTTTGTACATTTTTTGTACCTCTGCAAAATTTTCCTTTGATACATTTTTTTATTTAGTCTCGTTATTTATATTTTTTTTAAATAACCAAATAAACATTTCCGAGAAAGTAAAGAATTTTTAGTAACATCCCATGGCCACACACACGTAAAATTTTATTTAATGCAAGTATTTACAACTACAAGTTTTAAAAATATCTTCTGAGTGTTTTATTAATTTAAAAACAGTCTTTTTTAAAACTAACTTGTATATGCAATATACAAATATTTTTGTGGAAAAACAATATTTTATTAAGTAGAACTTTTAGAAAAAAGCACATTTTTTCGTAAAGTTGATAATTAAAAAGTTTTCCATTTGGTAAGAACATCCGACACATTACAATTTTAAATATTTTGAGAAATGACTGAGTGCAGGTACAACGTTAAACTGAAACCGATCGGATCGAACTTAAAATCGTTTTCTGATTGGTCAAATTTGAACGAAAACTTGAAATCAACCAATTATAGCACATTTCTAGGTTCTATCCGATCGGTTTTATCGGATTCAGTTTAACGATGTACCTCTACTCTGATCAAATAGTGAAAATAAGATAAACATACTTTGTTTCTCCGATCTCTTGATCACATGTAGTGCCTTCATCGCAAGTCTGTATCACAGAATCATATTGCGGCATCCAGAATAACCACCAGCAAGTTTGGTAGGCTGTTGAATTCAGACATTGAATATTTTTAGTTCCACAGTCAGCTTCCACTTCAGAGTGATTTAGAAATAAAATATATAGTAGTGAAATCTAAAAAAAATATTCAAATAATAAATAAAGGGCGGAAATTGTGGGACAAGTTTTTAATTGCATCAATGGATACAGCGTTTTAAGCGGAAATCATCAAAGCGTTTTTAAACTACCGGTAAAGAGCCCAATAGATTTCATCAAAGCTTTTTAATTAAATCTTTACTTTTATGCTTTAATATTTTTATTTAATATTTTAATATTTATTTACTTATTTAATATAACAACACATTAACATTTTTTCCAGAATCTAACTATATTTATATCAATCTTAAACTATTATATTTAAGTACCTAGATGCTAAAGCATCTGTATGTACTTATAAATCCATCGAACTTTAAGACCCATGGAACCGATTGACATTTAACATCTGTACCAAAGTAAGGGTAAGGTTTAAATGTTCTTAATAATTTAGATTTAAGAGGAAAATTTAGCTTTTATTCTTATTACAAAAAAACCCTTTTCTTAAGGGACAGCAGTAATAAAATCATAGAATAATTACGGAAGAAAAGGCAAAACAGTCCGCTGGGCATTGACAATTGCAGAACAAACAGCAAACCTTTTTGAAAAATTAATTTCATTGGATTTATCGGAACATGTCCTGACGTCATTTGACATTTAGCTCATATGTTTAGAGTTATTTTATGGACGGAATTAAAAACATGCCCATGCACTTAAATTCAAAAAAAAAAAAAAATGCTTTGCTTGCTATTAAAATGTGCAGTTGTAGGCATTTTTTGGCCAAATATGTATGCCGATATGCAATATTTTTAATTTATGATTATAGTAACCAGATTCTAAAAGAGATGTTTATTTATATGTAATAAAATGTAAAAAAACAATAAAAAGTAAACAATTTTTTAACCTGAGATTGTGAAAAAGGCATTTTAAATTTGGTTTCCAAAAGACTTTTTTCGCTTAATTCTAACTATGAAAAATGTTTAATCCACAAAAACTACTTTTACAAAATACTAAAATTTTCCGAGAAATATAAATACCTTAAAGGATGCCTTAAAAGTAGATATAAAAGCAAGTTTATTAGGCATGTATTATTAAATAGTGAATAACATCATGAATCAAAGATATTGTTTATGCAAGTATTACAGCTGAATATTAAGTCTACCTATGCCGGAAGAAAAAAATTAACTAAAAGACAATCAACTACTCGAAGATAAAATAGATTTGCTTGTAACGACGTGTTTTCGCATTTATTTTTTAAAAGCACTATTAAGGTAGTTGTCGTGGTATAGGAGATCCGCCAGAAAATTCTATATTTTTGTCTGCGTATTAAACACATTAAAATAAAATTACCATTAAAATTTGAAGTCGACTGACCACTTAGGATCTGAGATAAATTCAATTAAAAATAGGATATTTAACATGGATGGTATACGCTCTTTGTAGCTCTGTATCCGTTTTTTAGTTATAAAAAACAAGCTACTCGTCAGATTTTTTCAAAAAACTAACAGTCTTTTAATGGACTTGTTTTAAGTTTATAAAAAATGTAATTTGTTTTGGCCATCTAGTTATTAATAAAAAACGGTTCAAAATTTAACAATTTATAAGAAATAAACTTACTAGCGAGTTGGGTAGAAATAGCTTGGCAACGATGTTGTTAGGAAGTTATTGCAAGTTGCCTTATAAGGATCAAGTATTAGCCCTTATTTAAATAGTGCTTGTACTCATATTTTATAAATATTGCACATAATATTGATCAGTATTAATTTCAATTTTTTTGGGGTAAGTTTAATATTCCCGGGGGATTCGGAAGTTACAAAAATAAATTACCCCCAAAACGTTGAAAAGCACAACAAAAAGTTTTTCCGCTTACTGACATCAAATTTTCCGGAGGGGGACTTTTTCCTCCGGAAGGGAATATCCCCACCGGGCCACCCCTAAATTTTACACTGATATTGATATTAATAATATTATTAAAGAAAAAGGCATATTTGTTTAAATCAGTATTTAATATTTAACGCGGTTAGCGATTGGTAGTATGGACGTATTTCTTTTGGGTTTATTAACAGAAATACATGTGAAAAAGCGACTTATTAAGTATTTTCTACCCCAAAAATATTACTATTGTGGTCGACAACTGTTCGGTTACACAAACAGTTCCAAATTTAAAATAAGACACTGACCCCTTTTTGTTAACCTATATACCCTAATTATTTAGATATTACAAAAAAAACGTTACAAGTTTTAAATTAACTGACAGTTCATAACTTTTTTAATCTACCTTGTACATGTACATATTTCTTTCCTTGTGTAGATAAAAGTTGGACACAGCAATCTAGCCAAATTTAAGCGACGAAAAAAATTGAAAAAATTACCAATTTCTTGCGGAAAAATGGCAGTGGTACCCAAACGGTACCACCTACGATAGTGAAATTTTTTGGTGTTTTAGAGAAAGTAAAGAAATAGATTGTGCAAAAATTAAAGTAGCTAACTTTAAAAAGGCGATCTGGCAATGTTTAATTTTCCTTACTTTGTGACTCACTCTGTATAATAACTGAAAAACTTAAAAATTGAAATATGTAGGAACTTTTATAGAATAATTGGTTTCTGATGTTGGATTTTTTAAATACCGTACCATTTTTTTAATGAATGCCATAAAACCATTGGAGAACGTAAAAAAATCTTTGTGTCATTTTTGCTTTTTCGACCATTTTTAGTAGGGATTCTTATAAAAGATTTATTCTTCTAGATATGTCCTATACTTTAGTATTATTTTGACTATTAAGTAGTTTGAGTCCTTATGGACAAAATGCCGTTCGAAAATGACCCGGTTTATTGCTAAAAAATAGTAACATTGCACGCTCTTTTTGTTTTGATAATAATTAATTTAAAAAGTGTATTTAAAACTGTCCCTTGACATTTGTAATCATAAAATATAGAGCACTAATGTACAAACTTATATTTTCTCGATTTCCGCAGAAAAAAAAATATTTTTTGTTTTTTGGAAAAGAACAACATTGCATATTTGGAAGTTATTTTAAATTCTAAACATATTTTCTTTATAACAAATTGCGATTTTAGTAAAAATACAGGTACTTTACTCTTAAGCAAAAATTATATTTTTGGCCAAACCTCGTACATGACTGACACAATTTAATATCTGATGATTGCATTTAAGGTTTTGGACCATGCAGAACTTTTTACAAAAACTTTTTTCGTAAAATTAATAATAGAAAAGTTTTCCATATGCCGCCAACTTACGTAGACACACTGTATATTGATGTTTATTTGACAATTAAATATTTAATCAACCAAATCAAGCAGAATAAAATGAAACTTTCGCTGTATAAAGGGTGCTTTCTAAAGACGCTAAGGGTATTTATCTTAGCTAATTCTATAAAAAGGGTTAATATGAACATAGTCATGATTCACCATAGTCATGATCAAGAAAATTTCGGTTTATTGATATCCTAAATAATTCCAATTAATTTTATTAGGATTTACCGTTAATTATAACTTCTATCAGGCCATTATTTAGCCCTAACTTAATTAAATTATTGAATCCAGTGTCGTGTAAAGTGGGTCATGAACAAGTATTTCAGACAAAATACGTAACATAAAAATATAACTATTTTTAAATTATGCTTTATATATTTGCTGGGTTTAAAAAAATTAACCCAATTGCATATTCCTGGACCATACAAAAACATTAAAGTTAAAATAAGGTTTTATAATGTTTTATTCAATTATACAACAACAACAGATACCTAATTAAATTAATTAAATACCGTCTAATAAATTTACGTATTATAAGTATATTCGAAATTTAAAAGTTTGTTGAAAAGCTTCACTTCCTGTGACTTAAGAATGGAAAATTTTGATGACCCATATTTAAATACACTTTTTTATATATAAAATTAGCTTATAAATTAATCCCTAATTTTTTTACCAAAATAAGTTAACACTGTATATTTGAGAAAATTTTAGGTCAAAATAAAGAACACTTAATTAATTTTATGAAATATTCTGGAAATGCTTTAAAATAACTTTATTAACTTTATTCTAACAAATATTATTTTATTTTAAGCAACTTAAAAATAACCCACCAAATTTCGAAGACAAAAATTAATTTATGTGTAAAGATAACTTTCCTAAATTTTGTTGTTCCTATAATTCCTACAGTGAATTTTTTTACTCTAGAACTTTAAAAATTATAAAACAATAAACAAAATAAGTTCCTTGATCAAGTTGCTATTAAATAGAGACTATTTTCTGTGCATAATGAATTTTAAGGGTAAAATTAAATTAAACATAAAAAATACTTACAAACAAATATTTAATCCTGAAAAGAATACACATTTTAGTACTTTAAATTTTTGTGTACTATTTAGCAAAACTTTTGCAATTTTATGAGTAGTTTGTTTTAATGTTAATTACCACAATTAATTTTATAAACGCTTAATTCTGTTTCTAATTTCCGGATAAAACTTTTATTTCTCATTTTTAATCTATAAGCAAATACTATTGTTCAGATTATATCAACGGTATATAAATAATAAAATTGTTATGTTTTATTAACAATTTAAGGAAATACCTTTTCTTGTAGGTTTTTATTTTAAAAATATAGTGCAAAGTTTCAAATAAAATGGAAAAAAAACATACAAAGTTAAGGATTATAGGCAAAATACCCAATTACCACAAAATCAATTTTTAGGGTGCAATCTTTTTTTTAGCAAATCTAGTTTTGGTAAATGTACAGGGTTGTTTTTTTGTTGGTATTATAGGGTACAGGCTAAACAGTAATAGATACAAAAAACTAAGATACGTGTCCCGTTCTCTTTTTAGTGTTTAGTTTAATGGCGCAATTAGATCCAGGCTAACTTGATTTGTTAGAAGATATAGGGTGATTCTCAAAATTTGTCGTTTTTTATTATGCCTTATTACTTGAACATTTATAGAGATAAAAGAAAACTTCAAACATACAAGTTTTATAACTTTTTACGTAGAATCCAGTGGCGTACATAAAATAAATATAAATGTTTAAATTTTTAAGATATAAACCAAACTTGCATATTTTTAAATCGGACACTCGGTATCTGAATATTTTTAAAAACTGCATTTTCTTTTGCGATTACAAAAATATATACCACCTATTACTTTACATTTTTCTAAACAGCGAACCTAATAAAAAAAATAGTTGGTCATGAATTAAATGACTATTAATTTATGTTTTAAAGGGTATGTATATAAAAAGCCAATTGAACAAGAATACCAAAACATTTTATAACCAAAACAATAACAACTACAGAAAATAGATTTATTTATTATAACAACTAAACAATTATCTTAAGTACTTCATAATTTTTTGCGCTGGTGATTAATTACAAGATGTGCTCAAATGCTCTCTATTTTTTTCCATGCATTTTTGAACTTATCTTGTAATTAAACTATTGCGATATAGATATAAGTATTTGGTACACTTTGAATAAAATTAAAATAATTTGCATTAAGTTTTTTAAAATTTGATGCCAGAAAAATATCAAATATTTACATCTATAAGAAAAATAAATATTTTATGTACGCAACTTAATTCTACGTAAAAAGTTATAAAACTTTTATATTTAAAGTTTCTTTCTATCTCAATAAATGTTCGAGTAATAAGGATTAATAAAAATCGACGAATTATGAGAATCACCCTGCATCCTCTAAATCAATCAAGTTAGCGTGGATCTAATTGCGCCATTAAACTTAACACTAAAAAGAAAACGTGACACGTATCTTAGTTTTTGTATCTCTTACCGTTTAACCTGTACCCTATAATACCAAGCAAAAAAAATACCCTGTACATATGTGAGTTTATATCAAACAGTTTTTGATAAAAACACAAACCTTGAGCTTCACCTTGTTGAAAACACATTATAACACTTTAAGTGTTTTAAATGGAATACCCTGTATATTTTTTAATATTCCTAAAATCTTATAATGTAATGTAAGTTATAAAGAATCTTCGTTAAATTTGTTTAATCAAATGGCTATTTTTGCCGTTCTCTATTGGAAGTTAATTTTCAAAAATACTGTATTTTTAATTAAATCCTATTGTAAGGATTTTTAATAGGGTGTTTGTAATAATTGTGTTAACAAAGAAATGCACAACAAAGTTTAAAAGACATTTTCAAATATTGATCTTGGGTTAACTCGATCCATAAAAACCTGTTCCTAAAAATATCGGCCAATCTCTAACCGTGTTCATAAATTGAATGGATCCTTTTTAACTCGGGTTGGATGCAGCTGACCCAGGTGAAAGCCAGGGTTAGTAGGGTTAAACAAGTGTTAAAATCAGCTGTTTTTTTTTTTACTTTTATTAATTTATGTCCTGTTTATTACAAGAGAGAAAAGTATAAAAAAAAATTGATATTAATTGATTATATACAGCTTAAATATTGTGAAAATTTTAAAAAATAATTGCACGACCAAAAACAAAACAAAAAGGTTATGTTTTGTTTTGACACAAAGGTAAAAATGAAGCATACGTGTTTAGAAAATAACGAATCCCAGTGAATCTTGAAAACAGCTAATTGGATCTATTCCATCCGATCAATATTTGAAAATGTCTTAATTTGATTGGACTATGTTGTATTGTATAAGAAAAAATAATATTTGCTCTTAACACGTGATCATGATTATCATAAAAATTATTTTATTATTTTTATAAGATTGTGTTTTTAACATGACAGGCAAGTTTGTGGGTGCTAAATTTACGAATCCGGACTCTTTTTTGGATGAGTATACCAATATAAAAGTATATTAACATTTTTTTATTTGTATTAATAAAATAAATAATGCACAGTATTTTATTTTTTTGAAACACATGGTAATCTTTAAAATTTTTTTTTTTTTTTTATTTGAAAAAAAAGTCGCATCCACCTTAAGGTTATTAGCGACAATAAAATAAGCTAAGTACAATAAATTAGGATTAGAGTTTGTTTAAGATATCTATGGCTTTAAGATAGTTCACCAAGTTTTCCACTGGGCAGTCTTTTCCAAGAAGTTGTAGAAGGCTGTTTGGGATATTGTAAGACACTCGTTCTCTAACGTATTTAGGACAGTTAATTAATATGTGAGAGATGCTGTTAGTTAAATTACATGTATCACACAGGGGTGGGTCACTATTAGAAAATAAGTAGGAATGGGTAAATCTCGTGTGCCCTAGACGAAGGCGTGTGAGAATAACCTGTAAACGTCGGTTGCTGGTTCTAGGCTTCCATGGATTAACATCGTCTTTAATTGATCTAAGCTTGGTTCTCGAAATATCCCATTCATTTTTCCATTGGCGTAACACTATGGTTTTAAAAAATGACTTAATGTCTCCGGGCGCACTAACGCGAGACAGTTCGGCGTTCGCACTAGTTATTGCACTTCGCGCACTTTCATCTGCATCTTCATTTCCCGGAATACCGATGTGCGAAGGTATCCAAATAAATTCGATATTTTTATTATGTTCCTGAGCTCGTAAAAGTTCTGTTTGGATTAATTTTTCCACTGGATGTTTTGGGTATAGGTGTTGGATTGCTAGGAGGGAACTAAGAGAGTCAGTAAGAAGTAAAATTTTTGAAAGAGTGGACAAGTTTATATGTTTTAGTGCTTGGTACAGAGCATAAAGTTCCGCAGTGAATATACTAGTGTGGGATGGAAATTTAAACATGAAGGTGGAGTACGGTGATACAAATGCGGCGCCAACTCCATTCTCAGATTTTGAGCCGTCGGTAAATACTTTTGCGAAGGAGTTATATTTTGTATCAACTAAACTATTTAATGCGTTTAAGATTACTGTATTACTGGTGTTATGTTTATCGAAAGATGTTAGAGAGGTGTTGCATTCAGGAACGTTTATTGTCCATGGTGGTGGATGATCGATACTCTCGGGAAAAACTGCTGGAAATTCGGTATCAAGATGATTAAGGTACGTTCGAATTCTTTCGTAGTAGGGCTTTGCAGAATATGGTTTATTATTAAAGTAATTTGTATATTTTTCTGTAAACGTATTATCGGCCAATGGTTTATTTATATTTGTGGCAATTGATGTTGCATGTGTTAATGTCAGAAGCATACGTCTGTGGTGTAGCGATGTTTCACCAGTTTCACTGTAAATACATCTTTAAAAATTGTGTTACTGTCTGTCCATTTTATTTAGCTCTAGTGATAGTAAAAGGTGTTGCAAGGTATTAAGTGACTTTATAGCAAAGAATAGAATACAGTCTTTAAGACTTGATTAAAGGAAACACCCTGAAACTAATATTTTGCGAATTTAAAACAGACGGGGGCTATACAGGGTGTCTCTAAAAGGTGTAACCCAAATGTATTCAAGTTTTATATATATATATATATATATATAAATAGTTTTGTTAATAGTAGGTGAATTGTAACAATATTCGGCTATAGGGGTATAAATATCTGGTATAAATTTGGTGTAGATCATATGTCCAGTTTTTAGTTAATATAATCATTTGAAAATATCAGCTACGCTAGTGCCTAAGTCTACTTTTATTTTCTAGCTGCAGTTAACAAATATTGGATTCGACCAAGATGTTCCTAATATTATTAGTAGGTAATAGAATTATAAAGTGAAATGTTAACTGGAAATATGAAATAATTTGATTTTGACACTACTGGGGTGCTACTTTACACCATATGCTAAAATTATTGCATTATTTTAGTCACTGAAATAATTATTTTACATAATGTTTTTAGGTTAAATTTGGGTCGTCACTCAAAGTAAATTTTATGATACCAGGTGTACCTACAAAAATAAAATGCAGATTTTATTATTATTTTTTTTTCTATCTATCTCTATCTAACGTTTTATAGACTGTTTTGATATACTTTAAAATCGTACATCATTAATAACAAAAATAGATGCTTAATAAATCTCAATTAAAATATCTAACCCGGGAAAATATCGGATGTCGTTCTAGCAGGGTGGCCTACATGGTAGCCAAAAACCATGCTAATTATAATTAATACTAACAGATACACGTGTGAAAGTCACAGCAAGACACGTGAAAACAATTATACAAGTCTAAATGATTTGACGTTATTAATTAGCAAACGTTTTGGTTTTTCTTAATTCTTGTAAATATTGTTTAAGGAGAATAATGATATCGAATATCTACCTAAGTTTCGGACATGGATAAATCGATTAATTTCAAACGTAGCAATTTTAACAGATTGGTAATATTAAATATTTATTTTAAGGGCCGCTTAAGCCAAAAATAGCATATTAAATAAATTGTGGTGATTTGTAAGTACCGGGTGTCAATTTATAAATTTACACTCATTTTACCTTTTATTTTTTTATCATTAAAAATAAACAAATAATGAATAATTAAGCAAATAAACAATTCGTTTATTTGCTTTATTTTGTAGTTTTCATTGGTCGGTAAGCAGATTTTTCGTTTTAAGATATACCTACATACAGGGTACGAAAACAATTATGTTTTTTTTTAAAGAACGTCCCATATATTAATAATGTAATAATAATCACCATAACAAAAACTTTTAAAAAGTACAAATAAAAATTCAAGTCTAAAAAACAGTTTTTAATTTTCATTAGAAACGTAATAAATTTACATCCGTAACTATTTTATTTATAAACATAAAAAGAAATCTCTGAGCCAGAAATGAAATAAACTTCATGATAAAAACACTTTTAAAACCTTTCTAGGGGGTCACTTTTGACGAGTCTACCACGAATACTCATACCGCCTTATATGGGAGCAGGGTTTTAACCCAGCCTGTCAATGCCAAATGTTTCGGATGTCGGACTGGGCAAACGCGTCACTTTTTGTCGGACAAGTTTACCATAATGTTTTACATGCAATTTTTAAACATTGTGCCAAAAATGGTAAGGGTTGAATTCGTGAAAGCTCAAACACATGTTTCGGGTATCGTACTAGGCAGTTTTCGTGATTGTAAACCTTAAGAGTATAGGCACAATGTTTAATGATTGCATGTAAAACAATTTGGTCACCTTGCCCGACAAAAAAGTGACGCGTACACCCAGTCCGATACTCAAAATATTTAACATTAACAGGCTAGGTTAAAATGCCGCTTTTATGTATGGCTGTATAAATATTCGTGGTAGATACGTCAAAAGGAACCCACCTAAAAGGCTCTAAAAGGGTTCTTATTATGAAGTCCATTTTATTACTGGCCCAGGCACTATTAGAGCCTTAATATGCCTGCAATACCCGAAAACACACAATTGCTAATAGTTTTACTGTAACAATTACGTGATTATTAAAATGATAAATAGCCCAACGAGGTGAGACCACATCAGCGCCGGATTAAGGGGGCAAACTGGGGGCTTGCGCCACCCCCCGCGGCAGACGTGTACAGGGTATTCCAAACTCGACAGTTGGGAATTTAAAAACTGTAGGAGATACTAAGTCAATTAAATTAGGGAAAAGTTGCGTAATTAGCAGCCAGTTTGTTGACGTTTGGTTTTCCATCATCAAATTTATTTTTAAATTGCGATCTGGATTTATAGTATTATTCATAAGAACACTTTACTGTAAGACTTTACATATATTATACTAAAATGCAAGACAAAAAAGAATAGCTGTAGGCTGTAGAGGACTTTTCTAAAACAAGCCTAATTTTTACAAGTTTACATAAATTTACCAACAAAAAAAGGCACCAAAAAAACTTAAAACAAAGTGTCGGCAAAAAAAATATAGATATATTTTTTTATTACTTAATAACTACATACATCTGAAAAACTATTATAAAAAGATAGAGACAAAGAAATTAAATCAGCAAAGCTAAAGTTTCTACGTCCAATAGTTGCAGACTTAGTAATTGTGGCAGCGTAAAAAAAAACGAGAAAAAGGCAATATTTTCTTTTTTATTAATAATTTTTAATCCAAATTTTAAATTTAAAGAAGTTAAAATAACTTTTTGTTAAAAAAGAAACAATTTAAAAAGTGAATTTAAAATTTTTTCATGTATAATTTTTGTTTTTTTATTAAAAGTTTTTATTCACTACTAAAAGTTTAACATTAAAAAAAACATAGGTATTCGTATAACAAATATATTTTTTAAATATTAAAATATTAAATTTTTAAAAAATTATTAAGTCATAATTTTTTTTTCTGTTTTTCTGTAAGTTTTATTTTTTCACTTCTCTTCACTAACTATATTAAAAAGTAATTAATTTTTTTAAATTTGATTTAAAAAAATTTCTATATATATAATTTAAAATTAATGTAATCGCGGATACGAGGCTTAATTTAAGGTAAAAAAAAATGGCCATGAGGGAGAACGAAAAGGCCAATTTTTGCCCCGCTTAAAAAATGAGGATCCAGTGCTGGATTAAATATTTTGTAAGGGCTGCTGTTAGGTAATGGGTTTAACAAAACCATATATGTATGCATCTAATGAATTAATGACCTAAAAGTTTGTTGCCTTTGCATAGGTTATCTACTTTTGTTGTAGTAACTACCAAGTCTACGTGTACTTGTGTTTATTGGTTGGTAAACAAGCATTTTGCATTTACGAACAACTCTTATTAAAATAATACTTTTAAAATATAAGTAAATTGTCATACTCTAGCTTATTAGTATGTACAACGTGTCCAAGATAAGAAGAGACCAGTATGACCATCTTAAAAAATGGTAACAGGAACAAAGTCGCTTAAATAAAAATAAAGTTGAAGTTTTTTTGCCTAATAATATGCTATTTGAAAAGTTTCAAAATTCCAAATATTTCTAAAGATATCCGGAAAAACCCAAAAATTAAAAACGTGTTTTTTATGGTCTTATTGAAATTCGTATTTTAAAATCTATTGGACTTTTGCATTGCCACTTTTTCTGCTTTATCCAATGATGGTGTTTTATTTAAAATGCGAAGTTGTTGTCGTAGAACCATCATCAAATTTAATTTTTTAAATACTGTTTTGATGTTCTAATATCAAATTTTAAAAGTATATTTTAATACAAATTCAATGATGTTTTACACGTTAAGGCTTAATCTTTATTGTATTTTTAGAATTTTAATAAATTATTAAGTTATTAAGTTACTAAAGACACCAAGCCATACTAAACCTAACTTTTCCAGCATCATTAACTTATTTTTTTAATATGGTCCTGATATTTTAATAACGACATTTCAAAGCCAATTTTACTTTGTATTGTGGCTAAATCGTAATACAGACCTGTATTTCTTAAAATTGGGTACCAATATTAGGCTCAACATTTTTAACTAATACATAGTTTAGTAAAAATATATTATCTAACTTTAAAATGCATAAATAAACAATAAAAATGATTTATATTTACGGTGTACCTGTTTATACAAAAATTTTTTTAGCTTTTTTCTAGTCACGTAAATCAACAACAAACAAAACATCTTAATTGTTAACTGTAATTTATTTAAGATATAAAAAAACCTAAAACAAATAAATAAGTTGTTGGTACATATCTAATAGTTTCTTAACATTGGCGGTATAATGGAAACATTTTAAATCTCCGCAAATGCAAATTAACACCTTAGAAACCGCATAGTTATGCGCCAATTAATGATCACACCTTTATACCCGACAATGTTAAGATAAACAAATTACACAGCCCCACAAAAAATAAAAGTTGGAGGTCCGAAATACTAACCATGATTTCTTTACGTTTTTGGGCTCGTTGAATCCAAATCTGGGGTCGGTTTGACCCTATTAGGCAGGGTCAAAGTCAATTTAGGGTCAATCACAGCCCAACAAGTAAAAAAGTTGAAATTCCGAAAGACCAGACCATGGTATATTTTGTTTTGAGGTCACTGAATCCAAATCTGGGGTAGGTTTAAATCAGGTCAAAGGTCAATTTATCGAAAGGGACCACAATCGTGATATTTTTATGTTTTTAAAATCGCTGAATCCGAATCCGGGGTCAGTTTAATCCCATCAGGTCATAGTTAGGGTCATTTTAAGGTTTAATATTTAAATTTTATTGAAAATAGACTAGAATTAGGGTATTTTTATGTTTTCGGGATTTGAGGTTAAGATCATCTCAAGGTCAAATCATTAGAAGTTATTGTAAATGCAGCAACATCATAATATCTTGGGGTTTTTGGGTCGCTAAATCCGAATCCCTAGTCAAATTTACCCCTCCGTATTCGGATTTAGCGACCCGAAAAACATAAAGATACCACGTTTGTGGTCTATTTTCGATGAATTTGGATGAATTTACCATGAAATACCCTTAACCATGACCTGATGGGTCAAACCGACACCAAATTCAATCCAGCGACCCCAAAAACATAAAGATACCATGGTCTAGTCTTTCGGAAAGTTATTTGTTTTAAGGCTTTGCCAATATTTTAGATAAATTAAGGGTAAAAATTATCAAAGATGTTTTGCTTGTCGTTAAATGTGAAGAAAAAAATAATGTTAGTAGGTGATGCTACGTGGTTTTTATGAGGTTCTGCTTGGTTAATTAAAGTAATTTATTAGCTGAAGATGTAAAGGTTATAATTTTTATTAAATTTTTAAAACTACAGAACTGCATTAAAATTAAAAATAAATGTGTGATATATTATTAAATTTGCAATTAAATAGGCTTTTAAGTTTAAATATTAAAAATGGCAGGAACTTAGGGGAAAGGTGTACAAAATGGCATAGTGGGGCAAAACGACATATTATAGGTATTTCCAAAGCGAGTTGCTAGATGGCGCCTCTGCAATCCTTAATAAATTCCTTTAGGCTACTACGTATTGTGTATCATAATTTAGTTCCTCTCGAGCAATTAAGTGAGTAGCACGTGGTCGAAATTTTATTTTCACACTATAAACTTTTGTTTCTGTGTTTGTTTGAAAGCGTATTTTTTGGAAACAAAATAACCGGGTAAGTCAATATTTTTAGATCAGGTAGTAGGATTGTAACTCTAACAAAAACCCAAGTTTATTGTTGTTTAGTTCTTGTAGTTTTTTTTTATTTTTATTCTTATTTGATGTGTGTCTAAGTAGGGCAAAATGACATACGTTACTGTAGGGCAAAATGGCATAGTATGTCATTTTGCCCTGCTTTAAGATTTTTGTGATTATAAATGCTAATTTTTTAATTTGATCTAGGATTATGCCACGCAACTATCAGAGGAAGACCGAAAGGCAGTCTTGGAGTCAGGATTCTATGATTAATGCCATACAAGCTGTAAAAAACAATGAAATGGGATGGATTAAAGCATCAAAAGTATTTAATGTACCCCAGGCTACATTACGAAGGCATGCGTTAAAAAAAATAAGGAGCTGAACCCAGGAGAGAAACGGCTAGGAAAACATAAAACCACATTTCCTCCAGAAGTGGAACGACAGCTGGTCGAGCATTTAAAATTTTTAGAATCGCGATTTTTTGGGTTAACTAGAAAAGATGTTTTAGAGTTAGCTTATCAGCTAGCGGAAAAAAATGGTTTTAAACATCAGTTTAATGATAATAAAAAAGCAGCCGGAAAAGATTGGCTTAGAGAGTTTCGAAGAAGAAATCCTGACATTTCTTTGAGAAAGCCCGAAGCAACATCCGCGGCGAGAGCTCAAGCTTTTAACAGACCTCAAGTTGCCGAATTTTTCAAAACTTTAGAAGAGGTTGTTAAATACGAGAAGATAAATCCAATGAGAATTTATAACTCAGATGAGTCTGGGTTGTCAACGGTACAACGTCCTCAGAAAGTTTTCGCCACAGCAGGGCGGAAACAAGTTGGCGCTATTACAAGCGCTGAAAGAGGATCTCATGTGACAGTAGTGTGCGCGATGTCTTCGAATGGAAACTATGTCCCGCCAGCGCTAATTTTTGCCAGAAAGAACCTTAAGCAAGAATAAGGGGATTATGCTCCTCCAGGAACATTATTGTTAGCTCAGGAGTCTGGATGGATGACAGGCCCAGTTTTTCTAAAATATTTGGAGCATTTTCAAAAACACACTAAGGCAAGTCTAGATGATAAGGTTTTGTTAATTGTTGACGGTCACTCGAGCCATATATATTTAAATGCACTTTTGTTCGCAAAAGCGAATGGCATTGCATTGCTTTGTCTACCGCCCCACTGCACCCACCGCATGCAACCCTTGGATGTTGCTTTCTTTGGACCACTCAAGACATATTATGACCAGGCAATTAGTAAGTGGGTAAAAACCACCCAGGAAGGGTGGTCACCCAATTTCAAATTGGTTCTTTATTTAATGAAGCCTATTGCAAAGCCGCGTCAGTGCAAAATGCAGTCAATGGGTTTTCTAAAACCGGTATAGTTCCATTTAACCCGGACATTTTTCCGGACTATATGTTTGAAGCCTCAGAAACCACAAATATTCCACTAAATAACTCTGAACCTGGAACGAGCACTGAAAATAATAATTCAGATTCGCCAGCTATTCCAGATCAATCAGAATCTGACAAACAAAGCAGAGGACAGAGTACGCTTGCAGTCACTCCATTTGACCTAAGCCCACCTCCAGTAGGTCGTTTTGTTTCTGGGCAAGGGAAAAGAAAAGCCAGAAAACGTCAAGGTACGTGTGTCCTAAATTCAAACCCAAATTTAGAGGAAGCAAAGAAGAAAAACCAACCGGTGGAAGTCACTGAACCAAGAAAAAAAAGAAATGTAACTAGAAAAGTTCTCCAGGATTCGGAATCTGAACAAGAAGCTTTTTCCGGGGACGATGATGATGAGAGTACTTTCTTATACGGCACAGAACCCTACAAGATGTCCAAAAGAGGAGAACTATGGTTCCAGTGCTGTTCTTGCAAAAAATGGGCCCATGGAGACTGCGCGGGGATTGACAAAAAACAAAAACATATATTTGTGAACTTTGCTGTTAAAAAATAAGCCCATGTCATTTTGCCCACCCGGGTGGGCAAAATGACACACTCAGCAATTTTTTTAAAATATTTATTAAGAAAATAAGTTTTGTATTTCTTTTGTGCTAACTTGGTTTTTATGAGAGTAGAATAATTCTTTTATATGTTAGAGTGGTTTCCGTAAGAAAAAAACGGTTTTTGGTAATATATTTTCTTAATTTTTCAAAAAGTATGTCATTTTGTACACCCTTCCCCTATTTAAAAAAATTTGGGTAATGATAACCCCAAATAAACAAAACGATTTATTTCAAATAAAATTTACTTTGGATAGAGCAAAAAAGTGACAATACAAAAGTGACATTTATTTTAATATTACGATTTTAAGGCCAAAAAAATAAAATTAACAAGTATTAATAATAATGAATTTTTTGTTTTTTTTTCGGATCTCCGGAAATACTATAGTAATTTTTAAACTTTTTAACCAGCATATTATTTGCCACATAAAACCTTAACTTTGTTACCCTTTCACCGACTTCGCATCTCTTACCATTTCCAAGATGCACATACTTGCACTCCTTATCTTGGACACGTTGTATATGTATATGTATGATTTAATTATGTATATTACATAGCTTGTTGTGTCTAGTTCTTATCACGATGTTAACAATCTAGTTGAACTTTTTAATAATTACTTAGACGTAGGTAAACAATCTAAAAGTTAGTTACTTTATAATTTTTACCTTTACCTTTGTACAAAATGTTTTTATGTTTTTAATGATGTGCTTCATACAAGCAGGGCAGTGACGGCGCCAGGGGTGGGCGCGGTGGGGCGAGCGCCCAACTTAAATTTTTCTCGCCCAACCGTTCGCCCAACCTGCAAAAAGGTCCTGTTTAAAAATACCATCTCATTTCCATAAACCATTTATTCAAGACATCCGAATTACGCAATTCTTAAATAAATAATCTATAGTGGCGATATTAGAAATTACCAGTATGTTGCGCTATGTCATTAGAAAAAGATTTTAGTGCAAAATTTAAATATAATATAAAATATTTCATCTAAAATGTTAAAAAAATTCTCCGGTTTGTTTATTTGCAAATTTAAATTACAAAATGTTGAATACATAGGATATATCATTAAGGGTGAAAGTAAAATAAATCATTTTTTGGTTTTAATATCCTACCAAAGAAACGACTTCCTCGAAAACCGTTTGTAAGAAAACAAAATTTCGATTTTTCTGTTGCTGAATTGGTGGTGTAGCTTAACTTTTAAATAATTGATTGAACATATAAAATTTTGGTTATCAACTGGCCTTACCACCATGTATATTGCCCTCTAACATTGGGTTTTTACATCCTTTACAAGATACACAAAAATAGAAGTTTTCAAGTGATAGGGGTTTAAACATTTTCATAAGATTTGATGCAAAAATGTTAACACACTTTAAAAATAACGTTTTTTTTTTTAAGCAACTTACTATGGCAGTGGCTTAAAGGGTATATTTTTAGGACACAACTTTATAATATAATATATAAAATATTTGTACTAAAAATAAACCCCTGTATCCGTTTAGTTGAAATTTCGCTCCCATTGTCACAGCGGGGGCGCTTAAGCCGTAGTTTATAATATACAGGGTGTCTCAAAGAGCTGCGAAAGAAATGCTGCCACAAATTAAGGCTAAAATATGACTATTTAACCCAACTTGGCCCACTCCAAAAGTAAATGATTTTGAAGATACAGGGTTTCAAAAGTTCAATCTGGTGTTAGTTTTATATAAATAATTTTGCTAATAATAGGTGTATAGACACAATATTTGGCTACACCATAAAAATATAAACATTTTAAATCTAGGACAAAAAAGTTTATTGACCCATGTAATAAAATCCTATAAAAACTAAAATCCGTATTTACTTTTTTTTTTGGTGCTAAAATTTTTAGAATAACGATAAAACAAGTCCACGTGAACCTGATAATGATAGTAAAAATAAACCCATGGTATTTACTGACGCATGTTTTGTTAATGATAAGTACACATAAGTAATAGGTTGTTATTCAACTTTATTTAATATCGCACCCCAAAGGATTTAAGGATTCAGCTTATAAAGTTAAAAAATGAATAAATAATAAACAGCAAATATACAAAGAAAATATCTGCAAACAATCTAAATATTATGAAATTTGGCATTTTTTTTACTAGGAATTGAATTTAAAATTTAAATTAACCTGATTAACCACCTTTTAGAAAAATACAATAATGTACGAGCGTTATATAAACTAAATATTTTTAATTAAAAGAAAGGTACATTCCTAATTTTTTTGAAAGAAAACTGACTTATATGTGATATTACACTAAACATGTATATTAATAACAATTTAATAACAGTATTATATGTGTATTTTGTCACGTCCGATTGTGGCTAAAAAACTGATGTCCCACGTTGTAAATTCACAACATAGTTTTTTAGTGTACTGCAAATAAAGTTATTAATTATGTATTTTCAAAGTGGGGCTTGCGTTTTTATTGGTCTTCAAACATTTTCTGGCTTATTTTGGATTTTAGCATTTAAGACGAGGCTTAAACATACTTTATATATTCCTTACCCCCTACCAGGAAATAAAATTATTTACTTCACTGGTAATAAGTTCCCTGAAATAAAAAGCCTAAATTTTTGTTAGTATACTGATTTATTTTAAAAGAGAAATAATTATTAAGGCTTTTTTAAAACCTTATTATTATCAGTCGCTAAATATATTTACAAAAGTTTTTTAAATTTTAGTGCAAAAATAATAAGCCGCCTGCTGCAACAGATAAAAAAAATATTAAACAAATTTGGTGTGTTGGTATAATTTTAGTAGGTTATTGGATGCTTTTACCACCAACTTTAGTTACCGATAATTATTATCAGTCGCTAAATATATTTACAACAGTTTAAAAACTTTAGTGCAAAAATAAAAAGCCGCCTGCTGCAACAGATAAAAAAATATTAAACAAATTTGGTGTGTTGGTATAATTTTAGTAGGTTATTGGATGCTTTTACCACCAACTTTAGTTACCGATTAACTAAAAAACAACTAAAAATAATACATACTTTAGGCTTGGAACTTGGGATAATACTAAATTTAAAGAATGGCGCATTTTAGCAAATAGTGTAAATGTGTGGCGAGCAGTGGTGCAAAGGCTAACGTGTCAGCCTCTCACCGCAGCGATCCGGGTTCGAATCTCGGTGTCGGACATCGGATTTTTCATTGCTCGTCACCTCACAGTTGGCAATGGCAAACCACTGTGTAGTATTCTGCCATTCCTAGGTAGTAGTTATTTAAAAATAACGTCCGTGGTGGCACTACCGCGTTGTCTAAAAGGTGTTGTAAAATGCAAAAACTGCATGTTTCAGTGCTTGGATAACGTTGACGGAACACAATAATGGGTTAAACATCCAGTAACCCGGCACTCACGGTACACTGGTATTGTGTCATAAAAGATAAAAAAATAAGGTCATAACCATAGGTAGATAATTATCACCACAAGCAACAGCATATTAAAGCTACCTAACTATTCTATATTGTAGGATCTTATTTGCTAAGACTTATTTTTATCGAGTTAGATATCGAAATAAAACACTAAAGTAAACTAAGTAAGGTGTATTCGCTGTCAAAATAAAGACATTAAAGGTAAGGATAAATAAGCATAAGTTTTAAGGTTCAAAATCAAAAAATTCCGCACAATCGCAGAACTAGCCTCGCGTCACCAACCAAAGAGTTGGAAACTATATGTTTTTTTTTTAATTAAAATAACCTAAAGAAACCTGGATTTGATTGTAAAATTACTATACCCGATTATGCAGTATTTTTCATAACTTGTAAAATTACATATGCAACGTTATATGGATGATACTAATTGAAAAGAAACCAAGCGCCAAATGGGACATTTGAGTTATCAGCGATTGTATTAAAACATAAATCTTGCACAAAAGTTACCAACTTTTTAATTTTGTTATTTAAACAAGATACGTCGTTTAAATGGAAATGTTAGCCTTAACTAAATGCCTTGGCTTATAACTTTTGAAACCGTAGACACTTAGATTTTTTGGTCGATAGTTTCTTTTAAATAAATAAATAAAACTGGAATAGTACTTTAAAAAGATCCAAAATATCACTGTTTTGTTTAAACAAAAGGGAAAACTAAATAATGTTTTTGTTAAACAATGACACGGATAAGTTTATATAAAAAAAAACCCCTATTTGGATTCTTTTATACCGGATCAGCTAAATAGCTTAACACATAGGCAATGTGAGAAAAAGAGAAAGTCTAAGGTGAATACCCGCATGTAAACATTTCAGATTGGATAAGTCACATACATCCTTTGTTGTTGCTTTACTGGCCGATATTCCAATACCTATTTGCTTAACCAGTATAAAAGAAAACTGCATTTCTGCATTATGTCGTTTGAGCTTTTACTATATAGATGGCCCAAACTTTAAAACAGGAGTGTGGAACTTCTTACACATATAAAATGAATAGAATAAAGTCGTTTGGTGCCAAAAACTAATTTTTTGCAATTTGGCGCATGGTTCCTTTTCAATTATCATCATCCATATTATCATATCAGTAGACCCAAATAACCAAGAATTAACGTTGTAATTTTAATATAACACTTTTTACAGTGTGGTGTTTTGTATGTAAAATTCATTTTTGTCTAATTTGTATTAAAGTAAGGCCAAATACTTAGATTGTTAGTCAAAAACTAACTTACAATTAGAAACAAAACGCCATATCAGATTTTAGCGAATTTGCCATGCATCAAAATGCCCTTTATTTTTTAAACAAAAACCGTTTGTACTATGGAAAAATATCAAGACACCAAAAATAATCCTTTAAGTATATGAGTATTTTAAAAATTATATTGCACAAAGCAGTGACCTACTACTTCTTCTTAAAAAAAAGTCAAACAAATCTTGTTTGAACGCAACTGGTATTTTTTTACTTTTACAACAAAAATGTAATATAATGGTCCAAAGTAGCGTACCAAATTTTGTATAAATATCTGCAGTGGTAGAAAAGTTATGACACAAAAGGCATTTTTTCCTAAAAGTTTAGGTTTTTAATGAGATATAACCACAGTGCATTTTTAGAGACTATGTGTCTTGGATAGGGGTTTTCATCGACAACATTTTCGTGCAAAAATTGAATATCCACGAGTCATCCTTTCTAAGATATCTAATTTAGTCCAAAATTTTCTTAAAAATACTATAGTGCGCCGCAGAAATCTTGCTCAGAGCGCCAATAGTGCCAAAACCGGCACTGTATACGGCCAAACGGCATAGCATTTAGAAACAAGCAGCTTTAAGCTCGAATAGACAACTCATTGAGTTGTATAAAGTAGGCATTGTTTGATGAGATTTTAAACAATGAACGTAAGTAATTGCTTTACAATTGCAGAAAACTATTGTTTGCTCATCTGATTAATCCGACCTACCTCAATCGATTGTCAGTTGTATCCGCTGTGAAGAACAGCTATTTCCTGTATTCCACGTAACGGCCGGCTTATCACCGACAAAAAATGTGTAATTAGAGATCAATTTTTTATTTGTTTTTACCTTTAACCTCAGAGTTACACAACAGTACTTAACGCTTAAAGTTCGACTTATTTTCAGATTTATTTTGCTGTTTGTTAAAATCAGTGTAGGACCGTTTACCTACACTGTAAAAACTGGTAAATTTATAATTAAAATACAATACCTTCTAACGTAAATTACTTTTTATGTGTCACAATAAAGCTGTACATTTACACTAATTAGGTGAAATATTTTTATTGTAATTTTACATTTAAATTAAATAAATGTAAAAAGTACAATCAGAAGTGTAAATTTAAAATATTACATTTAAGCATAATGGGCGACGCACATCCTAGGTATAGATCTTTAAGAAAATTTTGGACAAAATTAGTTATCTGAAGAATTATGAGTCGTAGATATTTGATATTTGCACGAAAATGTAGCTGATATAATTATCTATCCCAAAAAAATAGTCTCCAAAAAAAGTCATATTGACACTGTGGTTATGTCTAAATAAAGACTGACATTCCAAAAAAAAAAAAAATCTAATATTGCTCTGACTCTGCAAGAATTAAAACACGTATAAAATAATATAGTACAGGAAATAAAGCATTTTATGTGGCAACTTTTTGGTTGGATCGACTTGAAATTTTAACAAAAGATCAGAAATAGTCCAAGTTACAAAACCTATAATAAACCGAAGGGCGCCAAAACCCTGGGGGTGGTTAGTTCTTCTTCCTAAGGGGTGGAAATTTTTTATTACATTTTAACAACAGAAATTAATTAAAAAGTGATTTTAGGCAAAAAATGTTCTTAATGTAATTTTCGTAAAATTAATACTGTTCAAGTTATTCACGATTGAAAGTAATGTTTTTCGACAAAAAAACGACGTTTTTAATGGGGTTTTCGCGAAAAACTCGAAACCTATGCATTTTAATAAAACTTGTAAAAAGCAAAATTGTAGGTTTTAAAAGATAAACAAAATTGTTTTATTGTAATTTTTTATACGACCAATACGAACAGAGATACGGCCTGTTAATGGTTAGCTTTTTTCCTTAAATGTCAAATTTAATAGATTTAAAGTAAAATAACGACAAATGCTGCATATTTTAAAGAAAACTCAGATATTATTTTTTTAAGCACCTACTGGGACTCTTCTTTTTAAAAGAAAAAGTTCAAAGCGTAAAAATTAGGTGGGTTATAATAAAAATAAGGTCAGTATTTATTTTTTCTACGAAAAATCAATTAAGACAAGCTCTTAGCCTCTAACCCCTAATTAAAATTATTGACGTTTACCCTTTTGCAGTTCCCTTAACACAGGTAATACTAATACATCCACTATACAAACGCGCGCTTGTGGCGGCTTCGGTTGTATCGGCGAGCGTCGATCACCGGAGTTAAGCAGTGAAATGCGCGCCCATAATTTGGATGGGTGTCCGGCGACAGCGGTGTTTCGGGCAGCGGCACACGGTGTTCTTCTGCTCGGGGATGCGGACCGAGCAACAACCATCCAAGTTATGGAATGAATGGTGTGTGAATGAGAAAGAGTAGGGGTCAAGGTACAATAAGCCTTCAGGCTGCAGTGCACCACCTAGGGGGCGGTCGTCGGACCTGGGTGGGATGACCCCGAAAGGGTGAAAAAAATAAAAATACATCCAAGAAGTGTGACCAATTTTAAATTCTAAATTTAAGAAAAATTTAAACTTAAAGGAAAAAACGATTATTTACAATTTCATAATTTTTAACCCTTTTTTCTAACTTCGAAAATACTGGGGAAAAAATAATTGAGTTTAAAATTGCAGGTTTTTTAATGACTAAAATTTTTGTGTGCGCAGGTTTTCTGTACAGTTTATGAGAAAAAAATCCGCCTATTTTTAAAAAAGCATTGCGGAAGCAAAATATTAATAATGTTTGCACAAATTATAAGTAAAATAGCAATTTATTTTTAATTTCCTTAACAAAATACAATACGACGGCATTCTTACCTATGGGAAAAAAGACTAATAAAATATTAGTTCATAATATTAAATGATTAAATCCAATAAATTTCTTAAACTAAAAGAATGGGAGTTTAAGTAAAAATTGTTAGACTAAATATAAACCTTACTTAAAAAGGTATTTATTATTGTTGTTACAAAATTAATAATAAAAAATAATAAATCCTAATTTTTAAAAGAAAAACTTCACGCAATGCATATTCTATGGTCTGAAAATATGCAATCAAGTAGATTTTATGTTTTTTCTCTTAAACTAAACAACATACGAAAGAAATTAAGAGACATAAAGCAGTATTTTTATTTGCCTAATCTAAAAATAGCCACAAAAATTTTACACGAATTTATACAGTCAGTGGCCTACCATTTTTTTGTTAGAAATATTCCTTCAGTTGCTGCTCGAGACGCCACTGGACTGGAAACGTCATTAAGTTAGTGATAAATTACCACCTTAATCCCATTAATTCTATTGCCAAATTTAATCAAAATGGAGTAAAATTTAATCAGATATGAAAAAAATATTTTACAAGTTAAGTTTAACACCCTGTATCTTGAGAAAAAGAAATTTGCGAACCCATGTTTATATAAACTTTTTCCATATTTTCACACAGAAAAAAAGATCTCTTGTTTTAAGGAAATTAAAGGTTTTAAAAATAGGCTCTCTTTTTGAATAACCGTGCCTTCAAAACAAAATTAGTTTCTTACATTGAAATAACAAATGTTCTTAAAATGGGAAAAAATACTTTAATTGATGTCTTTGATTTAAAAGAATTTCCTTAAATTAAAATATCATAAGTATTATTGTAAGGCCATCAGAATCAAGAAAAGAAAACATAAAGATTCTTAATTTAAGCGCTAAAATATCTTAAATATAAGTTTTAAGATCTTAAACAAAAGCAATAAAATGTTTTGATTAAAATTATTTATGCATTCCCTTTAAAATAATAGGTTTCTAATTTGAGAATCTACTTTTTCAGTTGAATGTCTTTAATCTCTTAATGTGAAAATCGGGTTCTAATTCTGAATCCCTCGTATTATCATATTTCATACGCGAAACACGTCTTTTTACCTTGAGATGTTATTGCACAAGATAGAAAAAGACGGAACTACGCTGTCCGTTTATTCCAGTATTTCGGGGATTTTTTCAGCTTCTAGAAGCACCCGCACGGCCGACGACCACTTGTTTAACCCTTTGTGGTAAGTGTGTGTGTGCGTCGTACTAATTTGTGTTTTTGGTTTGAACTCTGATAAACTGGTAAGTAAAATTGTTACTAATTTTAGTTATACATTTTAGGATACTTGCTTTAAATTTCTTTAAAATATCTTCCCAAAATGCGTGTCTTAAATACGCGATTGAAAAAGATTAACTTTGAAAAATGCCGGTGTCTTGTCTTAACTGTAATGGCTGCCGGTTTAAGATTTAAGTTGTTATTTTTCATTAGACTTGTATAACTTTTAATAATATTTTTATAATTGATTGTAATGTGTTGTGGTGTATTTAATTTTAATATTTTTTTTTTTGTATAATGTACAGTATAGGGTTCTTCTACCCTGATCAAGTAAGGATATAAAGATAATGCGAGTCTTAACGGGTTGTTAGGACAGGAATGAGTTTTCCTAAAAGTCATCGCACTGCATGCCTATTTGTTTATATATGATTTTACATTCTCTATAAACTTTTTTTACAGTCTTCTTAAAATTATATTACTAATTATACCTAATTACATAATATTACGAAAAAAAGTGCCTTCTCATAGAATGTCCTTTGATGAGAAAATATATTTCTTTGCTGTACTTAACCCTTAGACAACACAATAAGGAAAGTTTTTAAGAAAGTAAATTTTACTTTTGGTTAAAGGTTAGTTTAAATTGTGGAGCGGTACATTTCTTTTTACCTAACCAGAACTTAGCAAAACAAAAAAAGATAATTTGAACAGGCCTCTTTTCAAATAAATTTAAATTTATTATTTTTATTTTTTATTTTTTTTAATTTTTAGAATAAGATGGAGGAATTATTAAAGACATGGGGTATGACCCCAAGCATTATAGATACTTTTGTAGGTATGTATAATATTATTTATGCAAATAGTTTTGCATTTCTTGCCTTACTTTTTAATTTGTATCTTTAATGCCTAGTTTTACAATTGTGAGTTTATTTTAGGTTCAGTAGAACTCAACTGGTACATAAACCTATCCATTTAAAATATATTACAGTCACTTTTGGCATTTACTTGACAGCAAACTATTTTAAATGGACAGGTTCATGTACCAGTGGAGTTCAACTGAACCTAAACTAAACTCACAATTGTAAAACTAAGCATAAGAGTACCAAAATTATTAATTATATGCAATATAAATATAATAGTCCAAGAGCTCTTGAACGGCAGACCTTCGTCATTTTGTAAAAGCTGAATGTTTGTCAATGCATGCTCCCAATATAGGTAGAAGCGATCGGAGACTATGTAGCTTGATTCATAGTGGCTTTGCCAGGTACCAGGTATCAAAGGTTAGTAAATTAAAACTTTTGTTATTTTGAATAAGCTGAATTTTGTATTATGTTATTTGGGTACAGTTCCAACCCCCATATAAGTAAAGCACGGGTCCGCGATGCTTCATGTCCGCTCCTTAGCTTAACTACTGTTTGGTAGTTTAGCGCAGCACCGGATGCGAGGTCAAGAAATAGTGTGGCCGCATGCTTTACTTATATGAAAAGTTTTTTCTGATTGGGTAAATACTTGTAACATTCGCAATTTTGAGAAGTAATTGTTTCCTCATTGTTCATTGAAAAATAGGCAATTTACGTAAAAAAATAGCTATATGTACTTTAGTAAAATATTTATTTTAGATCAACCTGGACTTTGAAAAATTATTTCCAGAAGCAAACCTAAACTTTTATCTTAACTGGGATAAGTTTGTTGACAAAATAGTATTAAAGAGAGGTTCACGAGTGAAAGACTCCCAATTAGAACTTTATAATGCGCTTCTTGAATGTGAAGGTAAAAATATTCTAAAATAATAAAGTCATATACGTATGAAAGATATAATTTAATTTGCTAAAAATAAAACACTGCACTGACCCACTTTGTACCTCTAAATTTTTAACAGACTCACATAGTCTCCTAGGGGCATGTAAAAATACTAAAGTTGCCGAAGTTTGGTTATTTATTATTATTTTTAGGTGATAAAATTCCAGGACAATTAGAACTTATTTCATATCTCGTACCTCCTACTGGAAAAAGCAGAAATGGCAAGACAATATGGAAATTCTCGACCTTAGATTGCATAGAAGGGCTATTTTCCCATGCCAAGGTAATTACTACTTCGTAAATAATAAAAAAACAAACAAAATCGATAACTCTTACATAGTACAATATTTTGTTCATTGTTAAAAAAAGAGATTAAAATTAGTTACAATAAATAATAATTCATTTAAATAAAGATAGGTATTTTATAAAGTTGCTTCAGCAAAAATATCTGGTATCATTTAAAAGAATATTTTTAATTTATATAAAAAAAGAAACAAATTCTAGGCATACTTTATTATTTGCACATTGAATGCTTTATTGGTAATATGATAATTTTAGGAACCCGGAGATATTGACAGAATAATATCCGACAAAGTGAACAAAACATACCAAAGGAAGAATACTCTTCAACCATATCTACTTTTTGTTGGACCAACACTTTTGTATATAAAAGATACCTACATTATAATTGACAAAATTAGATATCACTTTGACTCATGCGCTAGAGCTTTGGATATACTTTTTAAAATTTTTCATGTTTTTCATGTACACTATCCTATACAAAGTGAACACATCTATGTATTATTCCAAAAGGCTGTATACAAAATTAATACACCTTATGACAAAACGGTACTTTAAAAATGACCTAAAGAACCGATTTGGATGGCCATATTTCCAAAACTAATAGAGTTAGATCTACTTAATGTGGTAATTTTCTAAAGGTCTTTAAAAGATCTTTTAATAGTAATACTGATAATATACAGGATAGGACAAAAATGGATATTTTTTTTTATAAAAGCACCCTGTATATTATATCACCATTAAAAAGAACTTTAAAAGGACATTAAGAAAATAAAATATTAAGTACATCTAACTTTATTAGTTTCGGAATTATGGCCATCCAAATCAGGTATTTAGGTAATTTATAAAGTACCGCCATTTTGTAGTGGGTGAAGATATTGACTTTATATTCTAGGGCTATAAAGTTTCGTCAGGAGCTTTAAAATGATGTGCCACAAGACACCCCTTTCCATTAAATTTTTTTCTTAAGATGGCGGCCATCCGCCGTTTTGATTGTTTCAACTATTATTTTTACGTCAAAAAGTAATTTATATCCTTCCATTATTCGTACCCAAATTTCATAAAGAAAAAATTAAGGGTAGAAAAGTTAGCAGGGGGGACTATTTATGCCCACACTGTATTGTTTAAACATTTATAAAAACCCAATTTCAATAAATAATTTTTAAATTTATGTTTTTGCTGTGTATTTATTTAATTTATTTAAACTTAACTTTTTTATAGGGCTCCTAAAAAAAGTACCTAATGATAAAGTTTTAATTATACATATAAAGTGGATACATCGTTAAGAAACAAGTATATACAGAGTACCTCAAGTTTGACTTTAATCTTAGAAACTATTAGAAATGAGGTTTAATAAAATGTATAAGTAATTATGATACATGGTTTATTTTAGGATTTGAAGATAATTTAAATTATATGTCCGTCCTTATAAATCCTACTTGATTATGATATAGTATTTTAATTCAAAGATACTGCTGTCTGGTATGAACACATGAAATTTCTTTAAACAAGTTCTTAAATATTTAAAGTTGCAATCTTAGTAATATACAAAAGCAATTCCTCTTAGTGGGAGGTCAAAATATTGTGTATAGTTCTGATACTGATATATCAAAACTTTACATAAAAGTTTGACCCACCACTTAATGAGGTCTCTGTACAGGGTGTCCAGATTTCGTTGCAATTGCGGGATATCTTGATTATGATTAGAGATAGAGATTTGCGGTTTTCGCGAACTATTGCTTCTTTTTAATGAAACGAAATATGACACTAAAAGTTTTTTATGGTCCTCTTAGTTTTTGACATACTGGGCGTTTTTTTTCTATATTTGGTCCTTCCTCGTATTTCAGTTATCTTGAAACTTAGAACAAAAGTCAGAAACCACTGGATTCAGCATAGAAATATTTACTAATATCCGTTTTTACTTTTGTTGTAAGTTAAAAGACAACTGAAATACGAGGGGTACAAAAATAAAAACAAAATGTATGTCAAAAACTAAGAGGGTCATAAAAAATTCTAGTGTCATCTTTTGTTTTATTAAAAAGTAGCAACAGTCTGTGAAACCCGCAAGTCTTTATCTCTAATATTAACCAAGATACCCTACAATTGCAACGAAATCCGGACACCCTGTGCAACATTTATGTCTTAAGTCACCAAGATCTTAATTTAAAACATCTAAGAACTGCTTCAAAGTACTTTCAAGGTTTTATACCAGTATAATTGTTTCCTTATATTAAAGAAATGGCTTCTCTAATAAAGATTTAGGGTTTTGATATAGGTTTTACTAGAAAGTAATTGCGCTCTCACCTGGAGAGGATAGTTCCTTTAATGTGCTTGATTTAAAATCGTGGCGCTCTCATATAAAGAGATCAGCTCTTAAATTAAAACTCGTTAAGATCATATATCTAGAGACCAAGTTCTCAATTCAAGATACATGCGTTCAATTTTATTTCAGTCTGAGGTATTTACTATCTTGCCTCAAAAGAAAGGATTCCTCAGTGTAAAAGGTCCAGGAATTTCCATTGTAAATTTAAATACTTTAATATAAGGGTGCAAATATTTTAATGCAAATCCCTGAATGTCTTGATTTGAGAGCATTTAATTTTTAACTCAATGAATAGTTTCTTAAAATAAGCTCATTGGTTTTTCTTAATGAAATAAGGCTGCTTTTATTACAAAAGAGCTTTCTTTTAAATTAAGTACGCAAGATAAAGAAATATTTTTCTCTGTTTGATATCCTATTTCTTTCACACATATGAAAGTCACAATTCTCTTAATTTGAAACCAAGGCTTTTGTTTTAAGACATTTTTTTTCAGTGCAATAGTAGAATCTGCCCCCAATTTTTTTTAAACATTCTGTAACACCCTGTATATTAAAAAAGAAAAAAGATAACCAGTCTAGTTTTAACCCCTAACGACGGGACTAAAAATCGCAAAAAAAATCTATAAATGTTTAAAAGGTTTTAAAGCCAGCTTTCGATTTGATACCATTTGTTATACTTTCTACATGTTTTGATGCTCGTAGAGCTATATAAGACTTTTTTTAGTAAGGTCAGATTTTAATTAGACATAACCACAATGCCATATTACTTTATTTGGAGACTATTTTTCTGGAATAGATAACTACATCAGCTACTACTACTACTACTACTACTAACCAGAACTAACCAGAACAGTATATTTTTTGGGATCAGCGTTTAATTTCCATCAATAAGTATTTTTTACAGATTAGACGTGAAAATTGAGCTTAAATAATAGTTATTTTGTATTCTGCAGACATAGGTTTCCAAAAACGTGACAAGAATTTCAAATAAAAGTTTTTTTATTTCTGATTTTAAAACTTTATAAAAACTATTTAAATTGTGCAAATTAAGCTTAATTTTACTTATTTATATCAGGTATTATTATAAGAGGTTTACGACGTATTATTAACGGTTAATAGAATTAAAATAGTCTAATTTCTTGATCTAAGCTACTGAGTGAATTATCTTTATAACGCCAACATGTGTAGTTAAGCCAATAAGAACCAGTGACCAAGTAGCAAGCCTTAATAATTTTCTTTTAATAAAAAAATAACCCAGTATAATTACTATTAAAAGAGCTTAAGGAACCTTAATCCAACGAACCTAACATTACACTTGCTTGGTTCCCCTATCAATAAAATGACTTTATTATTTTAAGAGACATGCCAAATGAATTATAGCAATTGCAACAATTTAATAGGTATAAAACAGCAAATTCATATAATTTATTTGAAACCCGCACATCTTAACAATCATAATAAAATTACTTATTTCAATGAAATAATGGCTTTCAGTTATTTGCAGGTGGCCCACTGTCTAAGCTGTATTTATAATACAGTCATCGGATGTAAGTATTTAAAAAAATGAATAAAAGTGCCACAAGTAGTAAAGCAACACGGTAGATGATAACCCGTATAAAGGTACTAAACCAATTTTATATTGTCTAAAACTAGATGACTAACGAGCTGTTAAAATGATACTTTCGTAGCCTATTACCTTACACGGTATCAATACGGGTATATTAGTAACAAGTGTGAAGAAATAACGACACAACTAACACCACAAACCGAATTGTAGACTCAATTATGACTACCAGTGACGGACTGTAGCTTGATAAAATGTTGTCAACATGTTGAAACAGACTACTTTAACATTTTTTTGTCAAATATTACCAATAAAAAACAATTTGTCGATCTTTTAAGCGATTATCTACGGAAACGTGGAATCTATGCAAATATAGCTTTTAAAGATGTGGATCTTTTAATTGTTAAAACTGCAATTAATTTAAAAAGAAAAACAAGCGAATCAATCACAATAGTCGGTAATGATATTGATTTGCTAATTTTATTGATATCACTTTCACCTAACGACGACACAATCTTCTTCTACAAGATGATCCCAGGAAAATAACCTAACGCAATATATTTTTCTCAATATAATAATAATTTAAAGCCTTTCTTGCTATTTGTGCATGCTTTTGCTGGTTTATGACACCGCAAGTGCAATTTTTAGGAAAGAAAAAAATTTCTCTACTGACAAAAAAACTGTTTTACAACAATTGATTTCGGTATTTTATGAACCAAATCGTTTAATCGATGACTTATATCAAGTAATTTCAAGAATTTTTTCAACCCCTTTTCGAGGGGTTAAAACAAAATCTTTTTATACTTAATTAATAGACACTTAAGAGTTAAATGTCAAAAGTTGCAATGGATTTGTTAAATATTTATGATTTTTTTAGTTACCCTAACATGATCTAAGGAAAAACATTATGAGAACCATTTCGATGTAAAATTGTTAGATCAACAACTTTTGTAATAACTATTTTTCCAACTCCAAATGTTTTAAAATAAATTCAACAAAACACATTAATTTTTTTAAATGCCTTTCCAGAGGGTTTGAAACAAAATATCTTCCACACTTTGCTTTTAGACACTTTAAAGGTAACTATGTCAAAAAGAAATGCAAAACATGAATTTTTTAAAAAGTTATAGTTTTTTTTTATTAAAATTATCATTCCTTAACTTTTAGCAACCCTAATGTCATTTGCGTAGAAAATGATGAGTACCTTTTCGATGTAAATTTTACAACTTTTGTTAGGAATTATTTTTCTAACTTTAGCGGTAACATAAATTTGATAAATAGTTATAATTTTTATTTAATTAAAATTTGATCCCTTAACTTTTAGCACATACAAAATAACTATATATATATATATATATATGATATTTTTCTGTGCTTTTAGCCACCCTAATGTCATCTGGGAAAAAATGAAAGGGACCATTTTGATTTATAATTTTTAGCTCTACAACTTTTGTAAAAACTTTTTCTCTATCTTCAACTATAAAATATTTCCAGTAAAACACATTAATTCTCTTTTTTCAACCCCTTTCCAAGGAATTAAAAGAAAATATTTTTACACTTCGTTTTTAGATACTCTAAACTAACTAAAGTTAATTATGTCAACAAGAAATGTAAAAACATCAATTTGGTAAATAGTCATGTTTTTTTTTATTGGAATTATCATCCCTTAAGATATACCAATCCCAATGTCATCTGGGAAAAATTATGGGGACCATTTCGAAGAAACATTTTTAGTTTCACAACTTTTGTTAGGATTTTTTTCTTACTTCAACCGTTTTAAATAAATTTTAAGAAAACAGTTTTTTCAACTCCTTTCCAAAAAATAAAAACAAAATGTTTTGTGGAGTTCGTTTATAGACACTTTTTAGGTAATTATATAAAAAATTGTAAGTAATTGTAGACTCAATTATGAATTAATTATGAATTTGTTAAATAGTTATGATTTTTGTTAATTAAAATTCTTATTTTTTAATTTTTAGCCACCGCCTGGAGAAAATGGTAGGGATTATTTTGATGTAGAATTTTATGGTCTAAAGCTTTTGTGTTATATAAATAATTATTTTTTCAACCCCTCTTCAGGGGTTGAACCAATATCTCTTCTACACTTTGTAGATACTCTAAAGGTAATTATGTCAAAAATAAATGCAAATACATGAATTTGGTAATTAGTTATATTTTTTTAATTAAAATTATTATCCTTTAAGTTTTAGCAACCCTAATGTCATCCGGGGAAAAAATTATGATTTGATGTAAAATTTTTAGTTTTACAACTTTTGTTAAGACTTTTTTTCCTAAGCTTTAATTGTTTTAAAGTAATTGCAAGAAAACACTTTATTTATTTTTTTAACCCTTCTCCAGGAGGATGACGTTTTTTTATTTAAATTTTGTTTGTAGACACTCTAAGGTAACTTTTATCCAAAATTTATTCACTTTCCCCAAATTGTAATTCCATCGTCTATTTAATTGGACTATTAGCGCTTATTTAATACAGGTTTTTGTATGGGGACACCACTTGTTTTTTTATATTTCTGTTATATAGCAAATATAATAATACATATTATTGAGAGTTTTTATTATCTGCTTGAAACGGATTAACAGCTACATACTTTTAAACTTTTTTAATTTCACATTTTTTCCTACGCTTACACACCATTACCGAGCTGGATTTTAAATTTCATATGTATAGGTCATCTTAAGGTAAGTAAGGTTTTTGATCTACAGGGTGTTATGGAAATACTTTAATATATTTAAACCCCAAAATCCTTGTGTAAAAATAAACTGAATAAAAATTATTAAAAATGGCGGACCACCATAAATAACAGTAATAATGAACCCCAAAATTTTACGATTAAAAAGCAAACCCGCCACTGACCAGCTCTTTAAATCCCTTTAAATACATATGTTTACCTTCTGTCGCTGTCAAAAACAGCTGAAAGCAGTTATAACACGTGGTTACGTCAACGAGCTTGAGAAAAGTTGCCAAATTTATTTTGTTCTTTACCAGTTTATCTATGGGTTTTGCTGTTTCAATTCGATCAAACGAAAAACTTACATGATTACACAAATTATCCTTTATTACGCTACTAGGTTGTTCCAGCCTATAATGAAAGTAAAGATTACTTTTTCCACAAATCAAGTACACTTTTTAGGTGGTTAATTACTTTACAAACTTTTTAAACACTGCGACGCGACACGTATGCGCACAAAGAATTGAATTAAAATATACAAAACGGTATTTTTATTGCAAAACACTATTAAAACAAATTTTACTGCGTTTTTAAATAAAGTTTTTGTTACTTTTCGCTTTTCTTTCATCAAAATTAAGAGCCGACAGACGACAGGTGGTTCACACGAGAAAAGAGTACAAAAGATTATTCCCTATGAGACAAATGTACAAAAAACTACGGTAATTGTACAGAAAGTGACCGCAACTCCGATTTTAACCAAATTTGGTATGTTGGGTTTTTGGGGCGCTGATCACGAATCTGAAAGAAATTTTAGTCGGAAATGTTTGGTTTCCGAGATAATCATCATCAAAGTTGGCATTTTAACTAACCTTATTTTCACCATTATTCCCCCTTCTTTTTGCACACAATTCTTGATTTAAAGCTAAAGTAGCCCACAATATTTGATTTTCACCTTTTAAAACCCCGTTTTTCTATGTCTTTTACACCTTTTTTCAAATAAATTGGGAAGCGTCCCTTTAAAAACGTTGCAACCGTGCATTCACTGCTCCACCGCCTCCACCATATTCTGCTACGATTAAAAACGATTGAAATGAAGCAATGCAATTTAATTCAAAAAAATGTAAAATACGTAGAAGAATGAGGTTTTAAAAGGTTAAAATCAAATATTGTGTACCACTTTAACTTAAAATCAAGAATTGTATGCCAAAAGAAGGGGGAATAAAGTGAAAATGAGGTTAGTTCAAATGCCAACTTTAATGATGGATATCTCGGAAACAAATGTTTCCGACTAAAAATTTTTCAGATCCGTGATCAGCGCCACAAACACAGGTGTTTTTAGAGTTTAGATGTTTTTTGCAAGTATTTATTGCAATTTATTCTAACATTTTTGCAGTTTACACGTAACTGGGTTTATCAATTTACTGAAACTCGTTGTTCAATTCTTTTTAAACCTTTTTCTTTGTCTCATGTTGTTCTGGTTATGGGCGATAAAATGATACTTACAGCGAATTCTTTTGGTTAAACTAGGTGCTTTCAATTTAATTAGGTTTTTTAATCAACATTTTTTACTACAAAATGCAGGGTTTGTTTTTCTTGTGATAATTCATAAAAGCTTGATGTCTAGGAACTTATTACCGTGGGTATAAAAAGTAGACGGCATATTTAACATACCTTAGGGATAAAGGAGCCGAAGTGGACATTTTGGGGCTTCTTCAGATGTACGGTTACAAAATGCATGAAACAATTACTTTGTGTTGCTATATTACTGTACATCTCATTGGTACGGAAGAGAAGGGAAGTTTATGGTGAAAGTGTAAAGAGTGTACTCGTAAAAATAAAAGTACTTTCCAGCCAAGAAAAAATCCTAGCCTTCTAAAAGCTGTTGTAGCTCTAAATGTTATTTAAGGTTATTATATATTGTAACGCTCATAAGTAGATAATAAAAATTGGTTAACTTTTTTTTATGCCGGTATATTATTGTCCTCTATTGTGTGCTTTGAAATCTACGATAAAATGGTGGTGCCCTCTGGATAACATTATTCAGTCGTTAAATGGGATTATCATCTAAAAACCTGTCACTCACGGTACTTAGTACTTAGCTTTTGTGCTACTAACATGGACTGCCATAAACATAAAAAAAACTAAATATACTAATAGTACTAGATGAAGTACAATTGTACAGCTGAACATCGCAAATTCGCGTTGTTGTTGCCAAGGAAGCCAAGAATTGCATGATTTAACTGACCAATAAGAAGGCTTCCTTATGCAAGGTTACAGAAAGACGAAATTCGCTTGCCCTGGTTTGCGTTTTAAATAATATTGCGAAGAATTTACCAAATTGTGCGTTTATTAGGTTTTGCATCTTGTTTTAATTTACGTAAAATGCAACGAAATTCAATCGAGTTGACTGACATGGTTTTGTGTTATGGGGAAGCTAGGCAAAATGCTCGGCAAGCCAGGCTGCTATATAAAGAGCGATATCCAGATCGGAACACCCCTAGTGAAAGAACTTTCGTGTTTGTAGTTCAACAACTTCGAGACCGGGGAAGCTTTCGAGGTGTAAATGCAGATAGAGGCCGAGGACGGGACGTACCGAAAACACACTGGCCGCAGAGCAGGAAATTTTAAATTATGTTCGTGATAATCCTAGTATAAGTACTAGACGATTAAAGTCACAAATCGGTCGGGCTTCAAACTTTATAACGTGGCGAACATTACATGAAGATCGTCAACATCCTTATCATGTGCAAAAAGTGCAAAACCAGAAGACTACGCCTTGCGTAGAAATTACTGTCGGTGGTTTTTGCAAAAAACTGCTAATGAACCAAATTGGATTCGCAATGTGTTGTTTACCGATGACGCCGGTTTTACTCGCGATGGTGTGTTTAATCAACACAATACGCATATTTGGAGCGTAGAAAATCCACACGCATTCCGCGAAACGCACCATCAAGAAAAATTTTCTATTAATGTTTGGGCTGGTATTATAGACAATCAACTAATAGGTCCCCATATTTTGCCAGCAAGGCTAAATGGGGAAGGTTAGCACATTGTCATAACGCGAGAATAGTCACGGAATATTTAAATGAAAATTTTAGTGATAGGTGGATTGGACGCAGTGGACCTATTCGATGGCCTCCTCGGTCTCCCGACCTTAATCCATGCGATTTTTTTTGTGGGGAACTATGAAAGAGTTTGTTTATAGTGAACCCATTAACAGTTTAGAACAGTTGCGAAATCGTGTATAACTAGCGGCTCAGCAAATAAGAAATAATGAAAACATTTTTGCGCGTGTGAGAAACAGTATGCGGAAAATAAATGTATGTTTGGAATGAAACGGAGGGCATTTTGAACATATTTCGTATTGAAGGTAAATCGACCTTTATTTAAATATTTTTTTGTTACAATTTATTTTGATATAAGGCTTTTAATAATTTTTTAAAGTAAATTTATATAAAAATAGAATATAATAACATTTTACCTTTTTATTCTATTATGTATTTATATCGTTTATTGGGTATAAAATAGGACGTTTGGCAACATCTCAAACAAAGTCGTCTACTGTCTGTTACTAACGAACGGGCTTCGGTGTTTATAGTGTTTACGTAACCAGGGACGTAGCAGATAGGTGAAAAGAAGGTATTTTTACAAATTGTAAAAAAGTTTGAATTAAACAAAAAAGTACTCAGTGTGTCTCTACACTGTCCCAGGAGTCACCCATTTCAATATATTAAAGTATTTCCATAACACCCTGTATATGTCAGTCAGTTAGACAGTGGAAAATTAAGGACTTTTGGACCTTCATATCTCTATAGCTTCATGACATTTGGGCTTCAAGTTGGTCTTATGGATATAATTAGGCACACGTAGTTTTATGTATTTACGTTTTATAGGTTTTGAGTTATGGAGGGGTCGCAAGTGACACTAAGTGGTCCGTGTAATATTACACTTTGCCCTGTAGCCAGTTCCTATGCTGGCCGCGTGCCCAGATCATCTTGGCAAACATCGCTCCCTCTTAAACTCGGAGGATTGTCAATAGGTCTAGAGTCATTTCTGCAATCGAAAAAAGGCTTAAAATATTTTTTTTTATAATTATCAGAGGTCTTTTAGTAGTCCACTAAAAAAGGAGAAAGACTCTTTTTGTTGTATGAAGTTTGAAGTTAGGCCTTGACCCCCATAATCATCAGAAGAGCCTGCTTGTTCTCATGGTTGGTAGCATTCTAATTTCAACCATTAGGTAGTAGTATAGTTGTTACAAAAAGTATCCTATATAAACTATAGTTGAAGGTACTATATCAGGCAGTAAAGCAACAACAAAGGAACTACTATTGGTCATCCAATCCGAAATTTTTACATGCCGGTATTCGCGTTAGACCGTCTCTTTTCCACACATTGAATGACTTTATTTATTAAGCTGATTCTGTAGGGTAGGGCTGTCAACTTTTTTTCAGGTTTTAAAATTTGCATGTTTTTTTTGGACCTTTTTAATTAATTTTCATTTTTTTTTAATAATAAGCAATTACTCGCTTAATTGTAATCTGTAATGAGCAGGGTTTAACGATAAAACCAATAATGTCCACATAAGTTACGTTTAATATATAATTTAAACCGACAGCACCAGAATCAAAAGGCACGGTCACTACCAACTGTGCTAACTATCTTGTTAGTCATTTAGCCATATTACTATATCTCAAGGACAATTAAAATATCTTACGGACCACCATTTAGCTATCCAAGTGACTGGTTTTCTAAGAGACTGGTTGTCCGACAAACATTTTTTGAGCTTTTTAAACTTCGAACTGTCTGATGGAACATTTATTTTTGTTTGCTTACAGTAAAGTCTGACGGACACTCATAAAAGCCAACCACTTTTTTTACGAAACTAAGACGATTTGGGCCGCACGTATGATATAAAAAATTACGATTGATATCTCTCATTTACCAATAACACCGACTTACGTAGAGTGTACAACTACGCCATTTATAGATTAATATAAAAAAACAATGCAAAACCCAACAATTTTAAAAAATATATATTTTTATATATTGCATTTGTATAAATAGCAGCGTTTTTTAGCCACATGAAGTTATTGTTACTATGGTTGCATGGGGACCAAGAGTAACTTTATATCACTTTAAATCACTAAAGAAACTATTGAAAAAGCAACGAATTTCAGAAATATTAACAGTTATTATTAGTTAGGAATCACTTTTAATCCGGTATTCGGATACTGGTATTTACATTTTGGTATTCGAATAGTGGAATTCTCAATAGGTATTTGATTACTACAAATCCCAGTATTCAGTTACAACTACTCACATTTCGGTATTTAAATACTCCTAATCCAGCTATTCTAATTTTCAAAACCTGTATTCAAAAACGGTATTCAGAATACAAAATCCCGAATACTACGCAAAAATGTGTTAATACTAAACAGACAGTATGTACTGTTCTTTAGCAAAATAGTTACAATTCCAAAAAAAATGTACAATAAATACCAAGGGAAAAAGTGTTATTGTTGTCTAATATTTCCATTAAAATATTATAGGTTTCTGGCCATGTAAGAAAATAGTGTATTTATTATTTAATTCATTTAAAGGGGATAATCCTTTTTAATATTAAAACAATTGAATATTTTTAATTGCATATTTATATATTCTATATTTGAAAGAAAAGCAAAATATTATTTTTATTAAAATATTACAGCCAAAAAAACAAAATAATAAATAAAATAAAGAATTTATGGTTTCGTCCGTTACTTTGTGACCGTACATTTTAAATTAATAAAATAAAACAAAAAATATACTTTGTTCATAGTCACTTTAATTGAATGTTTAGCCGTGACAGCTGTTTCGTAGTACAACTACATTTTCAAACGTTTGAAAATGTAGTTGTACTACGAAACAGCTGTCACGGCTAAACATTCAATTAAAGTGACTATGAACAAAGTATATTTTTTGTTTTATTTTATTAATAAATAAAATATTTCTGTTTAGGACATT
Organism: Listronotus bonariensis; assembly: GCA_014170235.1. Classification (NCBI taxonomy): domain Eukaryota; kingdom Metazoa; phylum Arthropoda; class Insecta; order Coleoptera; family Curculionidae; genus Listronotus; species Listronotus bonariensis. Next base: position 14,230 of record JACEGR010006745.1, on the reverse strand, counting down.
TATTTCCTTCTGTTTAATATAAATTTCCTAGTACGGTACTGAATTAAAGACATTTTTTAAAATAATTTCGCCTCTTCGTCACTTGATTTTTTTGTCTTGCTGCAAAAATACAGGTTGCCGTTGCAAAACTGCTTATTGAAACAATCTTCATCAAGTCGGTTAATTTGCAAGAGATGACATGTAGGTAAGTACTAAGTAAGGTAGGTAAACACGTTTTCAATTTAGATTTAATAAGCAAGTTCCTGTGATTATCCTCATGCAAGCAATTTTTTTGTTAAATTACAGAATTAAAGTAAATACGTAGGGTGTTACAATTATGTACTATTTTTAAAATTTTACATATACCAGATGTTAAAATGTAGGTTATGCCCCAAAAGCACCAGAATTTGCGATACTGGTTAAGTGCAAAAACATTCTTTCTGTCTCCAAAATATTTAAAAATTATGAAAAAAATTCACAACATTTTCGAATTAAAAACAAAGTAAGTTTTAATCATGATAAAAACAACATTTTATATTTAGATATACCACTTAGGTATATTTCCAAAATGCAACCTTTCTCCTTTAAAGTATGTTACATGAGCTAATAATATTTTAAAAAATAACGAATTTATTGAATTTTAAAGAGTTTTATATTGCGCTGTTGCCGCATTTTTTTGTAAATTTGGATGTAGCAAATTTTTATTGTAAAGTAAGAATATTTATAGTCATGCAGTTAATTTTTCGTGGATTAATAAAACTTTTTATAATAAAGCATTATACCGAATGTTACATTTTTTTAAATTGAATTATAGGAATAACAAAAAATATAAAATAAAAAAAATATAAATTTTTCTATTAAAATAATATAGATGCTTTTTAACGAAAAATTAAATTTTTGTTTTTGTCAAAAATTATTAAAAGGAATTGAATATTTAAAAAATACATTTTTAGTTTAGAGATCGCAAATGAAACTTTATTTTTATTTCTTAAATCCAAAATGAAATAACACAGAGTGTTCCTCTTTTAAAATAGGTAGATAAATTGTACTTAAGATAGCTTATATTAAATATTAATTTTTAAACACCCTGTATACTTTCTACTCAACACTTTAAATCTAGTTTTTACAATGTGTATATTTAAGCAAAATGGTGTAATATTCAATGTTAAAAATATGTAAGGTGAGTTTTATAAAAAAAATATTTTCTATAATAAATTCTTTAAGTCTTGGATGTTCTTAAAACATTACATTTTTGGTATAGAAATCGCTAGTAAAACTTACCTTATTCCTATTTATAGCATAAAAAACAGACTAATATACAAGGGGTGTTTAATATATAAAAAAAAGTTTTATATAGATCCTACTTTTTAAGCGCCCTAATTCCAAATAATTTTTAATTAGGCTGTATAATATTTTACATTACAAAAGTGGAAACTGACTAATTGCACACGAGTGGGAATATTGATGACATTACTATTGCCACAAACAAACGAGTGTAAGGCCCGTTTTCCACGGGGCAAGACCGCGAAATGCAATGAAATTAAAATTGCGCAACAAATACTGAATTGCATAAATGTTCACACGAAGCAACAAACATTGCATTGAATCAGCTGATATTGACTGTCCAGTTCACCAACAAAAGAAAAAAAAACTTTCCACTACCTACATAGCTGATGCTTTTACTTACATTTGTTTTTAAACTACAGCTCATTTTCTTACAAAACATTACCTTTTAATAACAAAATTAATAATTAAGTAACTTTTTCCTTTGTTGGTAACAGAAAAATTTCACTTGCAATGCAGGAAAATAAAAACCGGTCCTAATTTAATGACATCCAATAAAGATTTTACCAGCTGACAAAAATATTACAATATACGCATGCGTACAATAAAACTTACGCAAGACTTGTACCGTGGGAAACTGGAATAAGAAAGTCATTTTCACTCAAGTAATGTACAGGCCAGTACCATTTAAAAGAAAAAATGGTTTATTTTTTTACTTCCTTCATATTTTCTAATAAATTCAAGATTATTATTTAGCTCGGGGAATTTAAAAATCGTATTAACAAAACAATTGCATAAAAAACAAAAGACTTACGCTATAAATGTTGTATTTTAAAGGAACACCACTTTTGATGTAAATTACTTTTCATGTTTTACATTATAGCTGTAAATTCACACTACCTATGTAAAATATATTTAAAATTACAATTTTCTGTAATTTTACTTTCAAATTACATAAAAACGTAAATTAGCATTTTAAATTGGTAAAATTACAATTAAAACTGTAAATTCACAATAATAATACATTTAAGTGGAATTTACACCGATTTCTCAGCAAAGACCAATGTAAATTGTCGCCATATTAGCCCGTTTTCAAGTTCGAACGGGAAGACGGCCGAGAAGTTCATTTATGTGGTGCAATCGCTGTAATGCGGATTACGATCAAGCGGGCTTCCCTATTTGTGAATTTTGCGGGTCTTAGTAGAAAGTGCGTTTAACTTTATAGGTGGTAAGTATCTATTTTATTTATTAAAATGTTTAAATGCTCTTTTGTGGTTTTGTTTGCCATTCTATAAAAAGATATAACACTCATCAATATTTCCACAGAAAGGCGACAAATATTCCTTTTAAAGTGTTTATATAATGGATGCTTACTGCAATTTAAAACATATTGTGCTTTTAAAATACATTTAAAAGATACCATTACGTTAATAAAACGCCACGTAGTGGTAGTAAAAAAATTACTGGTATCGTTAATCGTAATCGTAATAGCAAAACAGACATAGAGTATGCTTATGCAATATGAAGGTCTAGGGAGTAACTGTGTCATATTTTTTTAAGATTGTTCAGCTACTTTTCTTGTTTTGTCTTTTAGAGTTCTTATAAAATGCTATATGCAGATTATTTTCCCAGGCACTTACTAGTATTAACTATTGAGTATATACTTTATGTTTACCAATACAGATTTTTTAATGGATTAATTTCAGGGTAAACAAAATTTAGCCAGTAAATATTGCTTCTGTATGTGTAAATAATTTGTTTTTGGATTAAATAAAAACTTTGTTATTAACATAATAATTTACATACATTAAACCTTACTTTTTTTCTTTTCAGATCGTTCAGGAGAAAAGCTATATTATGTGTTACTGGAAAAAATTCTGCTTTCAAGTACGGGGATGAGTTCCTTCAAAAAAGCTTTTGAATTATGTTTTTCATTATATTTTATTTTTAATATTATGTACCCTAAATTATCAAGTATAACATTAGAGTTTATACAAAGATATATTTATAAAATTCATCCGGATTCAGGAAGCAAATCAAAAAAATGTCATTGTCTAAAAGAAGGGTGATCACCCTTATAAACGCAATTTCTAAATACAAGATCTAACTATGTTTAAAAAAAAGCTATGTTAAAAAAATATTGGGTTAAGTAAAATGATTACGCCCTTTTTGTCCACCAAAGCAAAATTGTTATTACATAGTTATTAAATGGTGATTTAGTAGGCTTAAATCACCATTTAAATAAATGAAATCTTTCTTAAGCCTACTAAGAAAGATTTTATAGCTTACTCTTTGTTTAATCTTTTTTCTTTAATATCGCTTTTTAAACAAGAAAACCTTTAAGTTTTTAGGACTTGTGCTTCCGAAAAAGTAAGCGGACTCATTATGGTCCATATTATGTATTTCTTTTAAATTTGTTATACATTTTTGTTTACCTTAGTTGTATATGCACATCTCAGATATTTACAAAACTTAAAAAAGGTTAAATTTTTATCTTAATTATTATTCTCCTTTTTTCAATTTTTGTAAATATCTGAGACGTGGAGATCCGAAGGTACTATTATGAGTTTTGTCCTTTTAAATTTGTAGAATTTTTGATTTTTTTCTTACTGAAATATGTTTTTTAGTTGTGTTTATTGTTGTAAAGATAAATGTTTTTAAAATAAATAATTTCTTATTGTAAAGTAGTTTGTTAGAACAGTTTTCCCATCTGCTAAATATAGGTTTGACAAATGGTCTATGAAATAATTGGGCTTTATGTTTTAACTTTTTTACGCTTTTAATTTGTGTACAATTTTCAATTGAAATTGAGTTGATGTTAGGAAATCACCTTCTATATTTTATGTATATTCTATAAATTTTGCAACAAAGAAATAAGTTAAATTTTATTTAGGTATATAATTTTAAATACACAAATTTTAATTAAAAATACCAAAACTTATTTAACATCTTAATCAATAAAAAAATTTAAAAAATATTAAAAAACATTAAATTTTACATAATTGTAATTTTACATCTAATGCGTATTTTTAAAGTAAAAACAAAATTACGATCAACGTATTTTTACAATAAATTTACAACTGCCTTACTAAACTATTACGTCTATATTGTAAATTTATTGTGATTTTTCAATTTATACCGTTGTATTTTTACCCAACGATTACATCTATTATCATATTATTTTTACATTAGTGTTGGAAAATTTATGTAATTTAATGGTAATATTACCTTAATATTACACGTATCTGAATGTAAAATTACCATTCCCAATTTTACAGCATTCTTAGATAAACGGTAAAATTACATTTCTAGTGTATTATTACCCATCACATCAATGGACCCAAATAACCATCGATTATCTACTTATTATTATATTTTTGAATTCTATGGTCAATTCTAAGGGTTTTTTATTAAGGGTACTACCTAATAATGTTTTCCTGTTTTTGAGTTATTGACGCTTAAAAATCACATTTTTGGCTTGATAAATTAAATATCTTAATATGAAATACAGGTAATGCAGGTGATTACCTATACTTCCAAGTTATTTTTTTATTTCTTTGAAAATTATTAATATGTATCTTCTTTTTGCTTCACTGGCATTTGTAGTATAGCGTTACTCTCTGTAGTTTTTTATCCAAAAAATTAATTCATTTTAAAAACTTGTATTAAAATCCACCAATAGGTTAAAATTTTAATGACTTTGAAGTATTAGGTAATCACCTGTATTACTTTTATTGTGTATTGATATATTTAATTTAATAATAGCCGAAAATATGACCCTTTAAGCGTCGATAACCCAAAAACAGTTAAAGACAGACATATACTCGTAGTACCTTTAATAAAAAATACTTACAATTGGGCAAGAAATATAAAAATATAATAATTATAAATATAGTGTTCTGTTTAAAAAATGCAACATTGATGGCGTAATTCTTTTGTTTTTTATGCAATTGTTTTTTTAATACGATTTTCAAATTTCCCGGGCCAAAATGCATTCATTGACTATCTTAAAATTTATTAAAAAATATGGGGAAAGTAATAAAATATGCCATTTTTCCTCTTAAATGAAATATCCTTTACAGAAAAAATAAGAAAACAAATAAAAACTTTGCAAAACAAGGGTAATATAGGTAATATATACTTTTCCTCCCTGCGGTATGTTATACTTTTGGGTAATATTTTTGTATCAAAATCACCTACCCATACTCTGTTCACTATAAATTGAGGAAAACACCTGAACAAAAAATGTATTTCATTGGTTTAAAAGTCAGTAACCCTAGTTATCACAATAAAAAATGGATTTTGTGGTTTAAAACTACAGGTAACCGGGGTTACTTACTAGGTATTCATTATCAATTTATAGTGGCCAAAGTATAGTAGATTTGTAGACTAAAAGCCAGTTACAAAGATGCCACAAGCTGACAAGCATCATACAAATAAAGACGGCAATCAACTATCGCTGTCTAAACGTGTCGTTTACATCGTGTGCGAGCAACAAAAAGAAGAATAATTGATAGTGAGACAGAAGTGATGACGCCGTGGCATCTTCTCTACTGGCGAGAACTTTATAACTTTCGTTATTTTAGAACTGAAAAAGGTCCTCACCTAAAAAGAGTGCGTGGTTTTTTTAATGTAGGGAAAAACGGCCCAAAATTTTTGCTTTTATTTCAAAAAATAGTAATGCGATTTATTATAAAAAATTGTAAAGTGCCTTAACAACTTATTTTTAGTCATTACTTAAGCCGAGGTTTACCTAATCCAGCATTAAAAAAAAAAACGACTAATTTTGATAATGTGTCAAAGTATGTCATTTTAGGCATAGTGTCAGATAAAATGATGCAATAGTTTAGGCTAAAATGACGTAATATACCTTCAACAGACGATCTCAAGGATTCTGTAAAGTAAAAACATATACAATAAATAAATTTAAAACTCATTTTTATTAAAAACATTTACCATTTATAACATGTTAAGCTATGTAAATATTCTTGACTGTTTTTTAATGTAACAACTAAGTTTACGGAAAATATCTTCGTTCTGGGGAGACTAAGCACATTCAGCATTGGCCTACTTTCAAACTTGGTCTGTAGATTTTATTTTAAATTTACCAATTATCAACAAAAACATTTTTTTGGGTTAACGAACACGTTAAAATACTATGTAATTTTACACTCATTAGGGCTTAATTTTAACTTTCCTGTATTTTTCAAAATCCAAGATAGCAGTTTGGCGTAACTTTTATGCTCTTTTTGAAAATAGTACTTCGAAAAAATGGACTCCGAAACAAAAGAGTTACGGCATGCAACTTTGTTTTTTTAAATGGAATGCCCCACTTTTATTTCATATTTGAAAGAGGCTATCTTTTTACGTAAAAGCTGTTATATATTTTATTTATTTATCTTATTTAAATATGTTTATTTTTCAGAAGAAATTATCGTATTTCAAATTTTTTCCCGCCGATATAAGGTAAAAATTACTCACCTACTAGGTAAAACCTACACCTGCTGAATATCTGTTAGTGTCACACCAGTTATGTTTCAGAAAGAAAAGTCAAGTAATTAAATTAAAGTATTTATTAAAGGGGAAATATTTATTAAAACGTTTAAAAATGATTATTTACACTAAATTATACAAAAAAATACAACAAAACAGAAGTCTCAAGAATCTCGATTTATATATAATTTACATGTATGTTATTTTACCCAAAAACGACGATTTAGCAAACATGCCTTAATTTTAAGAGTATAAATAAACCTATAGTAATCATATTTATAAATAAATATAGCCAAATTATTGTATTTCAATAAAAAAAAATTGTAACAAAACTATATAACTGCGCAAAAATACACAACATCTAAATCGATTAGAATTATTTTGCGGTTGGTGAATTAAAAATTAAACTTGAAATTTTGTGCAAAAAAATTAGGGACATGCACCTGTACGGTAATTTTAATACTAACTGCAGTGATCATATTACACGCTTCAACACTAGTGTGGCCTAAAATGGCATCGAGTATGCCGTTATAGGCCAGTTTCCTCTAATTCTAATTTTGTAAATCCCATCCGTGAACAGTCTGTCTATCAATCAGCTAAGCTAAGGCAGCAGGGGCCCTGGGGCAAAAAAGTAAAGTAGGGGCCCTAAAATATTTAAAGAGCAAAAAGATATCCCCTTTACCTTCTCCCCTTAATTCATCGCATTTCTATTTAGTCCTAGGTTTTTTAAATTCCAAGGGGCCCTCCTAAGCTTGGAGACCCCGGGGACCAGGGCACTGCCCCACCTAGGTCCATAGTAGCTACGCCACTGATATCAATTTTATTTTTCGAAGCTAGACACAACACAAAATACGAAAGCCTTAAAATTAATTTTAGCTGTTTAATTAATAAAAAAATAAAACATTACAAAAAGAGTCAGTGAGGTTTTTGTTTTCTTAAAACTATTGGCTGTGGTGGCCACTGCGACGCCACTGTATCCAATAATTTTAATCTAGTAAGTGCTAATTGAGGTTCTTATTGCTTCAAATTATACAAAATTAAAACCAAATTAATTTAAGAATATTTAAGATATTTATAAAATACCGATTTTTTTTAAATTTTAACGCACTGTATCTTTAGAACGAAGCAATTTCAGATCTATGTCCGCGAAGGTCCTTTTTTGTAATAAGACATAAGAAATCACCTCAAGTTTCTTACTGTAGTTAAGTGACACCCTATACTGAGTGTTAGAAAAATAATATTTGTATAACGTCAAGAGGTGATTCCTCACATTGTTCTAAGCAAAAAGTTCCTTATAACATATGTCCGAAATCAGCCGTTTCAGAGAAAAAAAATGCTGAACTCAATACATTATATTTATTAATTAACTTTCTCTAAAAAAATATTTTTTTGCTTATTAAATACAATTTTTGGAAGAAAAACAAACAAAATCCGTCACATAATTGAAAACGTCGTATGCGACATGGTGTTGGTAGGCAAAGAAAAAATAAACACCTACGTCGAGTAGTATCTGTTATTATTTCGGCTTGTGGAAATCGTTCGGATCGTATCGGAATATATATTTTTCGTATTCCTTGAATTTCTTTAAAATAAAAACATAACTTCGCTCAAAAATGTCAAAATGACGTTTTTCTACAACTTTGTAGCCCCTCCGCTTTCTTTACGTCACTCTCAAATTGTCAGATAAGCGTAATATACACTGTTTTATGTAATTAACTTGCCCTAGATCTTAATCTGACGCGCTCAAAAAATTTTGATGGATATATTTCTGTTTTTACGATCGGCCCTGTATACAAGACTCATATTTGGTGGAGGAACAACCGGGTACAAGGTATCCTCCGGTATATTAATCTGCCATTCTAATGTAAATCCCAAAATCCCCTCTTGGACTCTACTACCATAATGGTTACCCGAATTGAAATCACATTTTATTTATGTATTCCGTAAATTTTGATACAAAAGAGATGTTTTTGATACGCGAGTATCACGATATACTTTTATTTACGGAGAGGTTCATTGCAACTTCGAAGAAACGAGGCGCATTTATTAAACAAAAATGTTTTCCTGATCGTACGCTACCAGCTAGAAGAATATTTTCGAGTAGAAGTTTACGTAGAAGTCTACATAGACTTCCCGGGTAGGCGGCTGAAGGTGTCGTTCGAGCGTTGCTGTATCCTTGGCGATCGAGAAAAGATTGACTCTAAATTGGGGCTTCTTTATTCCGGGGCTAAGCGCTGTGAGTGAGGATTCCTAAAGCCTGAGGTTTTTCGTTTTGATGTTGAACACATGGTGTCTTCGTATGGTCGAGGAGGTCCGCATGCCTTGCGGAAAAGCGTCAGTGGTGAAAGTGACGGTTATGCGCGATACCAGTAGCAGCCCTTAGGCTTGACAGCCACAATTTATGCATGTTCAGAAGTTCATCGCTGTTGTTGATTGTTTGAATTGTTTCTTATTTCTATTCTAGAGGTCTGGGAGTTTAGAGCTCAATTATCCAGATTTTCCACGGAGAAAGCCGGGAAAGCTTATAAGCAATAGCTTATATGACCGAAACAGGAGAACTGGCGAATTGACTTAGTATCAGAACCATAAAACAAAGAGATAGATAGATAGACTTGAGAGTATTGTGATTACTAATATATTTATAGTAACTGTATATAAAACTGTAACTTTAAGGCCGTTTTCAGACGGGCGACTTTTTGCAGTCGAAGTTGACTACAAAAATATCAGCGTCTTGTCGCCAATTTGGACAACAACTGTAGTTGTAACTAACGTGTAGTCAGTCGACGGGATCGGCGACAATCAGCGGCAGAAGTTCGGTTGCAGTCGAAAAACACCCATATGAGAAGGAATCGCTTTTTCCATGGTTGTTAAATGACATCTGCAAGTAGCAACAATCAACCACAAACGATCGACTTTTTGCGGTCAACTTCGACTGCAAATAGTCGCCTGTCTGAAACGTCTAAGTGATTTACAAATGATGTTTTTTTTTCGGTGGATCGCATTGTTTTAAATAGTTAACTGATAATCGTGGATATTGGTGGTGTGTATCGCCACGTATCTGTAAGTCCTGTCATGTTTTTTAAGTATATATAATATAACACATCAGTTGCTGCCCTCGTACGCTCGTATCCCTGTCGTGTTGCATCGTTGTGAAACTATTGGTATAAGATTAATTATTTTCGACCCAATCTTCTAGAAAATAGGTAATTGATTTTTGGACATAATTTACAATGAAGTCTTTTGCTCAGAATAATAGAAGAAACCTCTAAAAGCTACGAACAATATTTCTCTAGCACCCTGTATACTAAAATAAATTATTTATAAAAAACAAATAAATATTTATCTAAAAATTATGTATTTTTTATCAAAACAAGTATACTAATAACTACCTGTTTTTGTGAAGCAAAAACTCTTACTTGACAATGGTATGCAAAAAAAAGTTTTAGTGTGTTAGCGCCGACCATAAATCGTCACAAAATATTTATTTTGAAATATAAAAATATTTTATTACCTGAGAAATATGTGCGAGAAATGTGATAACGCGATTTGATATTTTATCGTTTCAAAGGTCCTCTGAAGCAATTAATTTTAAATATCCAACATGTATTTTTAATAACGAGGGTGTTATATTTCGAAAACAATATTGTCGTCATGGTTAACAAATGCAGCTATAAATTATATTTGTGATTTATACCCTTCTGACTCTTTAATTCAAAGGTAGGTCAAATAAAAAGAATTGCTTTTGTTTGGTGATTTAGTGACTTTATTATTACGACGAAGAATATGAGCTGCCACGCTGTTGTAATATTTTTTTATGTTTTCTACCTACCACATACGCATTAAGATCCGGGTAGTATTCCATATCCTACCAAAAACATAAATGTGAAGAAGGTAAGCCAAGTTTATTACTAAAATAATGTTTCACTGTGGGCTTCGCCGCAAAAAGAATGAAAATTTAAATAAGTGCCAAGTTCTGTACAAAATCCAAATAGGTATGAGATCTTAAAGTAGGTTAGATTTGACTTGGCCAGTTTTTATAACATTATTAATTTTCTAAAGTTATTTAACTTATTTTATTATTTTTAAAATTAGCAGTTTTGGAGAAAAACAAAATGCTGAACCCAATACATCATATTCATTAATTTACTGTCTCTAAAAAAATATTTTTCTTGCTTATTAAATACAATTTTTGGAAGAAAAACAAACAAACAAAATCACTCACATAATTGAAAACTTCGTACGCGACATGGTGTTGGTAGGCAAAGAAAAAATAAACACCTACCTCTATATGTCAGTCAGTCAGTGGAAAATTGGACCTTCATATCTTTATAATGGTTTAAACAACTACATGAAATTTGGGCTTTAAGTTGTCCTTATGGATATAGTAATCACACGTAGTTCAATGTGTTTACGTTAAATAGGTTCTAAGTTATGGAGGGGTCAAAAATGGCACCAAATGGTTCGTGTAATATTACACTGGGCGCAGTACTTGGCCAGTTCCTTTACTTGAACTTGGCTAAACAAGTTGTCGTATGGGCGCCGGCTGGGAGGACCCCCAGGATTTGGGAAATTGAAACATACAAAAAAAAGCAAATGGTTGCCATTTATAAACTTTTTTTGATTTAATAAGAAGTTTGTAGATGCAGACTGTCCAAGTTTAAATTCATTTTTATTCACTTACAACTCTCAGAATTTTAAAATGCTTTTATTCGTTGGTCAATTTTAATTTTTTTTTTTTTTTTTTTTTTTTTGAAATTTGTATTGAAGCTATTTTAGCTAGTAGCTTGGTTTCTTTGAGTTTTGTGATCCATCGTCAGTAGTTAGGAATTAAAAATTATTTAACTATTGCTATTGGATGACCATATTTCCAAAACTATAAGAGATAGACAGATCGGCAGTGTCGATTACCGGAGTTAAGCATTGAGGAGCGCGGCCATAACTTCGATGAGCTACCGCATGACCGCCGGGCCCAAAGGGCGGCGGCACACGCTGTTCTGCTCGAGGGTTAATGGACGGACCGAGCAGGAACCATCCAAGTTATGAAATGAATAGCTTGTGAATGGCGAGGAGTAGGGGTCAAGGCACATTAAGCCTCTAGGTTGTAGCCCACCACCTAAAAGGAAGACTTCAAGAAGCAAAAAAGGTTTATATAGTAAACTAGTTTACTAAAATATGTTCTATGCTACACAATAAGCATTACCACAAAACTTAAGAATGGTAATCTGTGTAGATTCACACTAAGTTTTAAAATCCATGGCAAACTTTTATTCAACCAAACGTTCGTATCGCCCTAAATTTATTGCTCAAACATCATAGTCTAGATCCGAATAGGAAACGAACTGCCACACATTTGTTCTGGTTTGGTTTTAAGTTAAATAGTTTTTATATGCTGTTCCTCAATTTTTTCTTCGAAAAGAAAAAAAACAATTTTTGGTTGGTGCTTTTTTACATAGGGGCGCAAATTGAAGGAACAAAACGAAAAGTAAAAGTTAAATTTATACTCAAAGACTTTTTTTCTTATCAATTTTATAGGATAAAAAAATATTTTTGGTTACTGCTTCAAAACAAATGTTTTCTTACTTTAACTCCCATCACAAGGCGCAAGATGACCTTTTTTCTTCAGTCAAAATACGTAGTGGATTATCTGCCCCTAAAACCATGACTGGAAAAACTGGATGGGTATTGGCAGTACATTTCAATACAATAAAATTAAATTGTTAACGATATTTATAATTACATTTTGTAAATTAATTAAAAGTGAAATAGTCATTTATTCGATTTTTTAGGATAATAATATTTTATATTTTAGTCTCTTATAAGACCTTCATTTATAAACCTTAGGGGCGTCCATAAATTACGTGAGACATCTAGGTGGGGGAACAATAAAAATCTCAACAAATCGCACTATGGGGGAAGGGAGGGTCTGTTAACGTGACGTTTGCATTCTAATAAATCTTACGTGAGATTAGGGATATGGGAGGAGGTTAAAGAAAATCTCATTAAATCTCTCCAAGGGGGAGGGTGGGTCCAAAATTTTAATTTATTATAAAGGTATTCTTTAATGCAAAAAAAACTATATATTTTTCTCCAAATAGACTTGATATTGGTTTAAGTGTTGAACGTACAGTGAAATCTCATAATAGGGAATTTTGCCTTAACTGTAGAAAGTCTCTAGGCTAAGAAATTTTACCAGTAAATATATTAAAAATAACTAAATAAAGTACAAGAATCAACAATGATATTGAATATTTTTACGCCCTACAAATTTAAGAATATTTTATGATATCTGTATTAAAAGATAGTCACATTTACTATTTTGTAAGGCAATATAATAAACAAAATTTATGGTTACCTGATAATTTTGACATTAACTGCTAAGTTAAAAGAATGCTTTACTTATGGTAGTAAATTTTAGATTATAACATGGTAAGATAAAAGAGCCTGACGTAAGACAGGTGTGTTTTAATTAAGTTATAAGTAGTTATACTTTTATTATTATAATATAATTTTAATAACCAGCTCTTATAAAAAAATAATAATAATTTGTCTTAAGATTCTAAAGGAAGGCCTTCTGTTTTATGGAAATTGGTTGTTTTTATGGCTCTACAACTGCCTTTTTAGAAGCAAGTGTTAATGACTAAAAAACTATTTGTTCTTTTCTTTATTATAAGTAGGGTAATTGAGTACAGGGTCAAAAAAGGTTTAAAAAGTTTAGGGATTCGTGCTTTAAAAATAAAAACATACAGTGCTTGTCTGAAGTCAGGACGTCCCTTCTAAATTTTGAATTGTTTAATAATTTTTCATGTAAATTTGAGAACTGTAGTAAAACAACATAAACTAAAGTTTAGACAAGAAATGACAGATATAAATGTAAAACTGACAGCTGGGCGCTTTTTTGAAAAGAAAAATTAAATAGAATGGCGGAATTTGAAAATTACCTGAATGCCTGATTTGGATGGCCATATCTCTAAAACTAATAAAGGCAAATACACATAGTGTGGTATTTTTGAAGGTCTTTTAAATATCTTTTTAATGGCAATATAATATAGAGGGTGTGTCGTTATTTTCTCTAAAATTTGGTTTATGTTGTCTCACTAAACTCCTCAAATTTTTAAAAAATACCCAACAATTCAAGGAGTTAGGAAAGGGGGTCCCCAAATTTAGACAAGCACTGTATAAAGTGTCCAGTTATTGTTTAAAATATTAAATTAATAATTAAGAATATTGTAACAAAGGAAAAATAAAAAACCAAGTACACAAATTCGATTTACACGCGTATCTATTCTGTCAGAGGCGAAAATATGACGATTTAACCCAGCTCACCTTAGGCACAACAAAATTTAAAATTAAAATTTTCCTTAAATAATCTTCGTAACTAAAAATGTTTTTTTCTATTCCTTACATTTAAAACAAAAAAAAAAAAAGGATTTGACAAGTACTCAAAGTGTGTACACCTGTTTTTCTAAGAGCTGTA
>JACEGR010006744.1:0-57401 GCA_014170235.1 Listronotus bonariensis | reverse complement strand
TGCACCTGCGACATTCCAAAGAATGATCAACGAAGTCCTAAAAGAGTTCATAAATAAAATTTGCGTTGTATATATGGATGATGTCATCGTATTTTCAAGCACACTAGATGAACAACATAAGCAATTTAAAAATCAATTTTTGAAAAATTCAAACAACACAATTTAAAAGTTCAACTTGATAAGTGCGAATTCATGAAACGTGAAGTAGAATTTTTAGGACATATAATTACAACAGAACATATTAAACCCAATCCTAGAAAAATCAATGCCATTCTCTAATTACCCAACTCCAAAAACACATAAAGAAATTAAGAGTTTCCTTGGAATGGTCAGGATAGAGTTGAGAGAAAATTCATTGACAATTTGGCTAAATTACAAAACCTCTTACAAATTGCTTACGAAAGGTAAAAAGTAGAACATACTAAGAATTTTAGAAAGCTTTCCGAACTTGTAAAGAAATGTTATGCAATGACCCTATAGTACATCCAGATTTTCAAAGTATTTACCGTAACTACTGACGCAAGTAAATATGCAATAGGAGCAGTTTTAAGTCAAGATGGAAAACCTATATGCTTTGGTTTTAATTTACTTCTTACATAAAGAAGCAAACATTTATTTTTTTACCATTTCAGACAACACAAATTAATCTGTTTCTTGTTACGATTATGATAACGATCCACCGAATATGCAAAACAAATATGTTTTCGTAGAAAATTTCAAAAGCAAATTGACCTTTTCGAGTAAAGTTTTCAACGGTTTTAACTGCCGCATGCACTTTGAGAGCGTCTTTAAATTACCCTTTTGGTTTTCATAAACTATTAAGAATGACAAATTGTCGTATATGCGACATTTAAAAAGTTATTTTGAAAGTAGCATATGTCAAAAAAGAAAGTATTTTTTTAGGTTTTTGATAAAAGCTGGTTTTTATTTTTTTTTAGTTTTAATTTACTTACATAAAGAAGCAAACATTTATTTTTTTACCATTTCAGACAACACAAATTAATCTGTATCTTGTTACGATTATGATAACGATCCACCGAATATGCAAAACAAATATGTTTTCGTAGAAAATTTCAAAAGCAAATTGACCTTTTCGAGTAAAGTTTTCAACGGTTTTAACTGCCGCATGCACTTTGAGAGCGTCTTTAAATTACCCTTTTGGTTTTCATAAACTATTAAGAATGACAAATTGTCGTATATGCGACATTTAAAAAAGTTATTTTGAAAGTAGCATATGTCAAAAAAGAAAGTATTTTTTTAGGTTTTTGATAAAAGCTGGTTTTTATTTTTTTTTAGTTTTGATTTACTTACATAAAGAAGCAAACATTTATTTTTTTACCATTTCAGACA
Source organism: Listronotus bonariensis (assembly GCA_014170235.1). NCBI lineage: Eukaryota > Metazoa > Arthropoda > Insecta > Coleoptera > Curculionidae > Listronotus > Listronotus bonariensis. The sequence goes on along the minus strand of JACEGR010006744.1, from coordinate 56,051 downwards.
ACACAAATTTATTTGTATCTTGTTACGATTATGATAACGATCCACCGAATATGCAAAACAAATATGTTTTCGTAGAAAATTTCAAAAGCAAATTGACCTTTTCGAGTAAAGTTTTCAACGGTTTTAACTGCCGCATGCACTTTGAGAGCGTCTTTAAATTACCCTTTTGGTTTTCATAAACTATTAAGAATAACAAATTGTCGTATATGCGACATTTAAAAAGTTATTTTGAAAGTAGCATATGTCAAAAAAGAAAGTATTTTTTTAGGTTTTTGATAAAAGCTGGTTTTTATTTTTTTTTTAGTTTTAATTTACTTACATAAAGAAGCAAACATTTATTTTTTTACCATTTCAGACAACACAAATTTATTTGTATCTTGTTACGATTATGATAACGATCCACCGAATATGCAAAACAAATATGTTTTCGTAGAAAATTTCAAAAGCAAATTGACCTTTTCGAGTAAAGTTTTCAACGGTTTTAACTGCCGCATGCACTTTGAGAGCGTCTTTAAATTACCCTTTTGGTTTTCATAAACTATTAAGAATGACAAATTGTCGTATATGCGACATTTAAAAGATATTTTGAAAGGGTGCACGCCAAAAAAAGCATAATACGTCTATTTTGCGGAAATACAAATTATTTGGATAACAGCTTTTATGGCATTCGGAGACGGGTGACTTCATTTATACCAATACAGCCCAGCTTGTTACACAGATTTTATAGCAACTATTTTTATAATTTATCGCCCTTTTTTTAACTGCCCCTTCAGTATTTTTTATCTTTAAGCATAAAGAAAGACCATATAAAATTGTTACTTTTACAATATAAAGTGATACACCCGAATGAAATTATGTCTATTTTCCTTTCCTATATTAGGAATAGAGTCGGCTGCTAATAAAAACTTCAACTCTTATGTTTTCACGGGTATGGTATGGGATCGATTTTCTTTCGGTATCCCGTGTGATGTTGTCCTGAAAAGGACATTTGTTTTGTCGACGTTTCGACGAGATCGCACTCATCTTCTTCGGAACCTTCTTTGTCGATGGACTGACAGAGAGTGTTACCTGGTCTGCCGGTTCGATCTATTTAAAGCGTTTCTAGGTGGGCGTGGTTTGGCGAGTTGTTCGGCCAATCCTGGTGCGGTTGCGGGTAACGGGCTTGTTAGGATGTTCTGTTGCGGTTTTCGTTGTATTCTTATTTTTATTTTTATTTTTAACTTGTAGATCTGTTAAAATCGGTTTCCAGATTTGTGAGAGGCGTTGGGTGTCATCCCGTCTGTTTAGATTTTCGGGGCGCTTTTCGATTTCTATTGCTTCTCTTACTAGCCTTGTGTTGAGGTTCTCGCTTCGAAGCCAGGACTTTGACGTTGTCAGAAAGCTATTTTGTGACCGGTATTTCGGTGAAACCGGAAGTCCTAACAACTATCATATATACCTAAAAATTATTTTTGTTACTCTAACATCTCCACAATTTCGTCAGTATCGATAAAGAAATAAAAAAAAATGGCAACCGGAAAGTGATCTCGTTGTCATCCGGTATATCATGGAATTAAAAATTACCATAGCAGAGCCCTTTTAATTAACAGCCATTTTTATAGGGGTGGTCAAGTTTTAACAAAATGCTCTTTTATCACACATACTTAAACTTTTAAATTAAAGCAGTAAAAGCTAGCTAGACTCCTACGAATAATGAAAATATTAAACTTATCTCTCTCAGTATAATTATTCCGTGTGTTTTCTTTTGTGAAATCTTATCAAAACTATACGTATTTGGAATTTGAACCCTGTGTATAGACGTATCATAAAATAATCATTTGCTTCAGGATATTTTGTGGAAGTTTCGCTCAATTTACCACGAAATATTACTCAGACGGAAACGTGTATCAAGCCCGATCGATGACCAAAAGCCAGTGTTAAATGTAGCAGACAAAATGGTCGCATAAATGCTATCTGCTTTATATAGACTTGGACTGGAATATAAGCAAAGGTTGATTATGAGAAACGAATGGAAGGAACAAATTTAAATTGAAATTTTGGTACTAGTCCAAGCTCCGAATAGAAAGCCATCCGCACCTATCTGTTTACCGGATAATTATATTAAGGCACTGGCTAAATGACCGCCGGCGGTTTTGCACAATTATAAGAAAAATAACCTATTTAAATGAATGAAAACTGCCAAAAATGTTAATTAATTTGTTACTACCGGCTGTTTAGAACTTATTTTATCGCTGGATGACGCCGACCGGCATGTTTGCTTATAAAAACTATTAAAACCACCGAATATTGGTTAAACTTAATTTTAATAATTATTTGTTTTATTTTTTAATAATATTTTTATTTCATCTTTATTTGTTTTCTGGAAGATTAAATTTAAACAAAATATTATTTGGCTTTTCTCAGAATAAAATTAAAAGTTTATTTAACATTTTAAGAAAATTTCAACTTTTATACATTATGAAGAACTATTCTGCTCTTACACAATATAATAAAAGTTATTATTACTTTAAAAGAAATAAAATAATGAAATATTCAATATATAAGTTACTTACAATACAAAGGTTTCAATCTATAAACAAAGGTTCATTGGCACTCGGTTGAAATCATTTTAATGCAATAAAATAAAATCTTAACAAGACCCAGACGAGAACTGGGCCAATGGTTGCGTCTCAAAAATGGTGGAAATGTTTACCAAAAATGTGGTAAACAGTTTACCTAAAAATTTACTTATAAACTTGTTAGAAAACTAAAAAAAAAAGTAAATTTTAGGTAAACTGTTTTACCACATTTTTGGCAAACTATTTACCACATTTTTGAGACGCAACCATTGGCCCAGTTCTCGTCTGGATCTTGTTAAGATTTTATTTTATTGCATTAAAATGATTTCAACTGAGTGCCAATGAACCTTTGTTTATAGATTGAAACCCTTGTATTGTAAGTAACTTATTATTGAATATTTCATTATTTTATTTCTTTTAAAGTAATAATAACTTTTATTAGATTGTGTAAGAGCAGAATAGTTCTTTATAATGTATAAAAGTTGAATTTTCTTAAAATGTTAAATAAACTTTTAATTTTATTCTGAGAAAAGCCAAATAATATTTTGTTTAATATTTTTTATTATTCAAAAATCAAAAATAATGCTGGGAGACACGTTTGACACAGACGAAGATTTTGTCAAAGCTCTTTTAGGTTTTTAAATGTATCTACATGTTTTTGGAAAAGAAAAGCCAGAAGTACCTATTTTAGCGACAAGGAAAAAAATCTTATCGTTTGATGAACCTAAAACTAAAGTATTACCAGTTAAAGAAAGCATGTATTGAGGGTCACAACAAACCTTAAATTCTTAGGAAAAGCAAACAGTTTCAAGGTAAATAATTTTTTATGAAATTTCTTTAACCATATTACTAACATTTAAGAAAAATAATTCAAGTGGATCAATACTTTTTATATTTTTTTCTTAATAATTTTGTATACATTTTTCTCCTTTTCCGGTTTAGTTATTCCTTCGCTTTTCCGGCCTGACAATATTTTTAAAAGTGTTTTTTTAATTGACCGGAAAATTGAATTTTTCCACTCAATTTTAAGCGGAAAATGCTATTTTTACAGGACTAATTTACTTTCCGGTCCCTAGTTTACTTTCCGGTCTCTCATTTACTTTCCGGTCCCTGATATCAAAAAATCCTGTTAGCCATGACAAAAATTGTCAGAGTTCAATTGTTACTATTTGACAGTTCAAGATATTGTAAAGTAAAGAAAGCATCATTTTGCCAAAATGGAGTCAGACATGGAAAATCCAGATGAAATAATTGAAGCAGCCTTGCCTTATTGTCGTTTTAAATATAACACTAAAAATTTACACAGTTTTTTTTCCGGTCAATTAAAAAAAATTATGTACGATACTCGACCGGAAATAATTTTTACGGGTCTCCTCAAAACTACAGGACTCGCCTACGGCTCGCCCTGTAAATGTTTTTCGTCGACCCGTAAAATACCATTTCCGGTCTAGTAACGCTTTTATTAACTTGGGTTGTCACTATCTATCTATGTAACGGAATCTTTGAGCCTAATTTTTACCAACTTCCAGCGATTCAATTTTTTTGAAACTTTGCACACGTATCAAGGACCGATGACAATGCAATAATTTAAAAACAGTATCCCGTTAAGCTCCAGCATTTTCAGGAAAACCGGAAAAGTGAAAAATCGTACGTTCTGGCGGAGGCGCCAGATTAGACAATTGAATAATCGAACTTGACAACATTTGCCGACGGGTTGGGGACCGGGATAAGGTTGCAACACCTTAGTTAAACAAGCGTGCGTCCACCCATAGGACGCAACCCCTCGGCAAACGACAGGAAGACCGTGGGGTTAACAAGAACCCCCGTTAAACGGGTACAAACCCCGTTACATGCAGACCAACCTGAAACTTGTTCGGAGTAGTTGCGTTATGAAACCCCATGCAACAGTGAAGCTTTAAATGAAATGATTAGATTACGAAATAGTTCGTGAAACATTTCAATATCACATGACCGCAGAAAACTAATTGATATATCGAACTAAAAAATGAAAAATCAAGAATTGTGTGCAAAAAAAAAGAAGGAGGAATACTGTGAACTGGTTAGTTCTGGTTAGTTTTCAATTTCTTTGAAACTTAGCACACGCATCAAGGACCGATGACAATGAGATTTTAGGACCGCCATCGCCAGGATAAATAAATTCCTTAATAATCGTTTTTAATTATGGCGAATGCGCAAGGGCAATTGATGCATAACTTGCTGCGTTTTTTTAATTGACTTTTTCAATTTTATAATAAAAGGTGTAAAATACATAGAAATACGGAGTTCTAAAAGGTGAAAATTATGTGGCCACTTTAGCTTTAAATCAAGAATGCATGGCGAAGAAATTTTTAGTGAATAAACTGGAGCATTTATTTTAAAAAACTAATTGATATATCGAACTAAAAAATGAAAAATAAATAATAGTTTAAAAAAACTAAAAAACACGCTTTTATATGCAACCGAACTAAAAATTAGAAAATAATTTTTCATTACAAAGAAGTTTGTCAGTCACTTCAGAGTAAAAAGCGTGGGGTGCATTTTACTATTTTTTCATAACTTTTCCCTCATAGATATTTGCAAATAGAATAATTATAACATTTAATATATTAAGCACCCCACGCTTTTTACTCTGAAGTGACTGACAAACTCTTTGTAATGAAAAATTATTTTCTAATTTTTAGTTCGGTTGCATATAAAAGCGTGTTTTTAGTTTTTTAAACTGTTCTTCGTATTTCTGTATTTTTTCGTAAGAATTTTATTTATAATTTATCCTGAGATGTACAAAGTTGGATCTTTATAGGGTCGCTGACATTAGGCTATATTGCTTTGACTTGTTATGACATCCCATCTCCCAGTTTTCGGCCATCTTGTTCAGTGCCGGAGATATACAGTTTATTGAGTTAGTTGAACAACCGTTTACACAAAAGTTTTTAATTATTATTAAGTTGTAAATTCTTTACTTAAAATAAAAGCTGTTTGGAATAACATCTTTCAACAAATATCACTTTCAAAAACAATGCAAAATGAAATGCGCAAATTCTAGACGCCACTGGATTGATCATCAGCCGATTTTAGCTAGTCTTGCCAACTTTTTCTCCGTGGAGTGCCCTTCCTTGCGCCCCCGACCTAGAAGCGCCTAAAAGTTGCCAGGATGTGTCGCAATCATATAAATATAAACTAACCTTGGAAATTTACAATTTTTATGAAAATATTAGCTTTTTTCTTAGCATTTAGAGGCATCTGAGAATCTGACTTAAAAAAAAAAAAAATTAAAGTGGCACATTTTTTCAACTGCCTTCAGGTTTTAAAAAATATCGAGAAATTGGCAAAATTTTGGTTTGTCATCAGAACTTGATCAAACTTACAAAAAAATGCAGAGTAGAATGAGTATATTTGCCTTTCACATTGTGATTTTTTCTAGACAGCTGGAGGGAGGGGAAGGTGGTAACTATGAGAGAATTAAATTTTTATTCAAATTCAAAAAAATCTTTACTTAGCATTTTCTCTTTGGGTCCATAGCATCTGGTATATACTTGGTGTGAGTCCTGCGTCATACTTTTTGCACTAAATACTTTTAAAATATGAAAAATTACACAAATTCTTTTAGAGCAATGGCATTAAAGAGTAAGGATAGGCTGGGGATTATGTAAAAATATTTCTAAATCCATATTTTGCAATTTTTCCTATTATGGGTGAAACCTTTCTATTGCATCACTCGTATATTTATGGATATTTAACAAAAATATGTAAATCCCATCGCTTCTTTAAAAAATTCCCGAAGTCCATCCCTGTCGTGGGATTTGCAACCGTCGAGCCAATTTGCAATTAGAGTTTTTGCGACGCTGCAGATCGGCGCGAGTTCATATTTACGAGGCGCATCTCACGCAGTTTATGAGCCGGAATGAACCGCCGTTGTTCAAATAAGTCAAGTTTGAGGTTATGTGTGCCGCCGGCCCGAGCTATTACTGCCGATGGAATTACCCACGTTATTTGACAGTCGTTTAATTGTATAATTGCCGGAAATTTATGGGGCCGACCATTTAAGAATATGGCTAATAAAGGCGCAGAATTGCTTATACAAGCTTTTCGGAAAGTTGGATTTTATTGGGGATTTTAAAGTTTTAGGGTCTGTTTTAGTGGCCCAGGCATATTGCAATGCACAATTTATTGCTGACAGTTACATTTTTACTAATAGCAACCTGCTCGTAAATGCTATTTGAGTGAATACATACAATGGGGTGTTCTTTGTGGAAATCTAGTAATCTAAAGGGCAATTTAGCAAAAATAAGTGTAAAAACATACAGGGTATTATATTAAAGGTGAAAAGGTAGCATATCTTTGAAATAGCCGTAGAAATTAATGTCTCTTTAAGAAGTCGATCATAGGAAATGTTTAAAAAATATTTTTAAAATCCTAAGTATACCGCTAGATGGTGTAATCGCTATAGTCGTACATATACATAGCAATGCCTAGTAAATAAACTCGTTCATTTGTAGGCATATCGACAAAAACAGAAGCGGACTTTAGGTATATTGTATTTCTTTTTAATTAAAAAGTATAAATAGAGTAAAAATGTTGAACTGCACCTTCGATTAAAAGCAATAAAAAAACATTTAACTAAAAGAACAACTTCCCGCACAATTGTGTGAGTCCGACCCAGTATTAAGGCCTGCATGGACATGGCAAAAAAACAATTTACATCATTTAAAAGCAGGCTGCAACCCGAACTTTAGTACAAAGCAACAACAGCAAGAAGGCGAGGCTGGCCTATCTAACTTGTAGCTGATCCCAGCAAGAACTTAAGCTTCGACTATACGCAAAGCAAAATAAAACTGCTTAAGAAGTTTAAAAAGAAGATGAATTGATAGATATTAAATCCAATAGTTAGGCTAGAAGCTAGGTATCGTTGCTGTTTTATTAATAAGATTTGTTGTTTTGTTCACTATAAGATTTATAACTATAAAAACAGCAAATTGTCAAAATGTATTTCTATTGCAAACGTATCTAGCATTCAAGCCATGATTTGACTATCTTTCTAAGTGCTCCACTAGCCCCATACCCTTGCTCAACTTACCCCACCTATGGGGTACGTTGGGCATACTTGACTATCTACATTAAAATAGATGTAGCTCCTAAATTCGACTTATTAGAAAGAAACTACTATGGACACTATTAATAAGGAATAAATTGCTAAAATCCATCAGTATGCGTTATAAGCCATTAAGACTCTATTTTTTGAGGAGCTATAACCGATCAAGTGAAAAATTGCTCAACTAGCCCCGCCCTACCCTTAAAGGTATTTTGACATAAACTTTTCTGTTACGATATTAACTTTTATGTGCAAACGGGAGGGCGTTGCCTACAGTACTTTAAATTTCTCAAAAACTTTTTTTTGTACTACGTTGTATAATCCCATTTAAAAAGTATACTTTGAAAACATCGCTCTGAGCCATTGTCTATTTAATTTCATGCACCGGGAGCAAATTTTTCGTTTTTTTTTCATTTGCCATGAAAACGAAACAAAATAGAGGCTTTTGCTTGGTTGAAAAATGCTGGTTAACTTTCTCATAAATATAGTCTAAGACCCGGCATTGAAAAAAGTTAATTTATTTATAATTGTTACCTTTACATGTTAATTGCATAAACCAATGATCAGCGATGAAATAGCTTAGTTGGTTAGGTAGCAGCCCAATTTTATTCAATTAAATATGGTAAACATAATTTTGCTAATAGACAAGGATATATAAAATAGAAAAAAATATTACCCAGTGCGGGATACGAACCCAGAGTGTCGACAAAGCATGCACTGCTAAATGCTGCTACCTAACCAACTAGGCTATTTCACCGCTGATCATTAATTTATGCAATTAACATGTAAAGGTAACAATTATAAATAAATTTACTATTAATTAATTGATTATTATTATTTGTAGCAGACCTATGCTGGCAGATGTTATTCACTTGCATTCACCACATTAAAATCTGCCTAGAAAATATTATTTTATTTAATTAACAGATTACGGTTTATTTTCTTAATGCCAGATCTTAGACTATAAAATTATATTGGAATTTAAATATTATTGCGTTATAAAAAAACAAGTAATAAAAACATGGCCTCAGATCTTCATGGTAAATCCAAGCAAACCCGCAGCTATGTGTTCTACGAAAATAAATACGTTACACACACCAGCTTGTTTAAACGAAACTAGGTCTAGAGTAAGTGTCTTTTATATCGTTGCAGCGAGCGACCGTTCAAGCCCCACGAGGACGAAAACGAGCAAGAGATGTAGATCGTTCCTGTGGGAGCCCGAGATATTGGCATCTAGGAAACGATGTCGTCGCCAAATATACGGCCTCCTGGGGCACTGCCTGTCATCGTAAATTCAATTAGCGGCAACCCTGACGTATTCGTCTTCGTCGCTACATCGAAGCAAGCCGATGCTGCTAAACCCCGCGTCAGCCAGCCGTTTCGTTCGCGACCTGTCAAGTTGCGGGGCTTGCACTTTGATAATTAATTTCGGGAGAGTGAAAAATCAGGTTTCAGTTTGGAAGTGAAAAGTTTTGTTGACGGATCAAATCTAATAATATAAGAAGGAAAGAAGGATATGAATTTGTTTGCTTGTTGATAGCTGAGAAATAATGCATTAGTTTAAATTCAAAAATGGTGGAATTTTGTATTGACTAGAATTATTTTATAAGTATTTAACTGTACCTGAATGAACGAAAAGTTTTTATTCTAAGTAAGAAAACTTAAAATATCGGTTCAAAAAACTATTTTATCGGTGTTCAGGCCTTTATGCTAATTTGTTCATGAATGATACTACAAGAATTTCGGACTTCCATTGTCTATATTTTAACTATTCATATAACGTTTCGAGCAGTCCAATCTCTGTCCGTTTTTATGTGTAAACTAAATTAGTTTACCCAGAACTAACCAGAACTAATTTAGTTTACACTTGAAGACGGACAGAGATAGGACTGCCGGAAACGTTGTGTGAATAGTTATAAATAAAGACAATGGAAGTTCAAAAATTCTTGTGGTAATATTTATAAAGAATCAATAGCTTTGTTCGCGAGTTTGATTCTGAACTGGTTCTGGGGCTATTCGCATGCGCAGTGAAAAAGCAGCGTTCGCGGTAAGTAAAATCCTGAATTTTTAGTAACAGTTCTGTGTTCGCGGGTTACAATGGAATCAGTTCGTTACCGGTTCATAACCTGATTAGCAGTCCTGGGATTTTTGTTGGAACTAAAAGTTCAGCTCGGAATTTCATGCGCATTGTCGACCTGGTCAGCTGTTTTCTGTTTTTGTGGTACAGAAATAAACCGTTGTATTACAGTTTATTTTTTCTGCCAATTTTTATGCGGGTTAATATACCTGTTGAATATTTTTTTATATTTTTGTGATTCTGAGCGTATATAAACAAAGGGTTTTTAATTGTATTCCGTATGAATGTATGTATGCAATACAATAAATAAAGATTTAATTAAAAAAATATAGACAATATTACAAGATTTTACCATTTCTTGTTGTTTGAATTTTATCTTTAGTTAAATACACATACTTATGTTAAAAACGAGAGGAGGCAGGGAATCCCTCGTCTTCCGCCGAGAGACCTCGAGTGGCTTTCGACAGTATAACAATTTGCCTTTTTGTTTGAATTTTTTTGTGTAGTATCCAATTTAACCATGAAAATCCTAACCAAAAGGCTAGGTTAGAATACATCCTCAGCTGTATAGAAAATCGTTCGCGGTAAATAAAAATTCCGAACTAATAAATAACTAGACATGCGCTTTAAAACAATTATAAACCAATTCGGTTCTGGTTCAGAATCAGTTCATTACTAGACTCGCGAACACAGCTATTGTCTACCACATTCAAACAGACCAATTTGTTCAGTTTTTTAAAATACTATTTAAATTTCTCTAAAAACTATTTTTGTGCTACAAAAGTATACTTGCGTTGAAACTCGAGGCAAATTTTTTTCAAATTTTATAAGCCAGATTTGGTAAAGAAAGCGCTTGAGAAACCAGTTTAAAAACTAACTAATGAATTTTTGTTATGAAATTAAAGATTTGCAGCAGACTGCAGTCTCCTGGTAAAAATAATTCTTTTCTTTGTCAAATTTTAGCATCTTTTCTAAATATTTTAATTAAGTCAAGTAAGTTGACCTATAAAAATAATACCCAAATAAAAAATTTCGTCATAATCTTTCCTGGATTGTAATTAGTTGGGTACTTGCCAAAAATGAAATTAAAAATACTAAAAAACCAAAAAAAATTAAAACAAGTAAAAGATACTTTAAAATCGACGTTTCGATGGCAAATCTGCCACCGTTGTCAAGATAAATTGAATGCAAATAATAAAAAATAAAAATTTACTATTATTAGGTTTTAAATATTAAATTTTTTTGTGTTTTTAGGAGATTCTGAAATGTCTTTGACATTAAATGTCAAATATGTTTGTTTGGTTATAGTGTCATAGTGACATAGATAACTGGTTGCTGGTGTATTTATTGTTTATTTTACAAAAAAGGTGAATAGTTAGTTAATTTTTGGTCTTCCTGAAGATATTTCAGTATCAAGCAAAGGCAACCAAGTGTTATTTAAATTAACTGAAATTGATGCTACCCAATTATCTTTATTTAATAATATATAGGTACGCACTCTCTTTGATTTTACGTTTTTTAGAACAAGTTTCCTTTGCTAAAATGCTCGAAACATCCCAGTTTATTCTATGATTGTTATCAAATGCGTGTTGGCAGATTTTTGATTTATGAAATTCTGTGTTTTTAATGTATTTATAAAAGAACACAGATACATTATTTATACAATGACATAGAAAATTACTCCTAAAACAATCTGTATTTTTTAACCCTTATCATATTCTCTAAGTTTAAAGTAGCTTGCTCCTACTGGGAATTTAATATTATACATTAAAAAATACAAATCAAAATTTTAACAAGCTGTCATATCAACGAAAACAATAGCTTCAAACTTGGCAGTTAAAATCAAGGTTGGGAGACTTTCAAAATAAGCTACCACTCAAGCCCTCTTTTCATCTAAGGTTTTAAGGGTTAGTCTCACCCATGCTAGAGGGTTGAAGTTTGGGGGTGAAAGTAGCAAAAAATGTTTCTCCCTGAAATAAAAATTGACAGTTCCAAATGAACTCGAGCGCCCAAAATAAGCTCTGTTTCGTTTTCAAATGGCCACCGTGTATATTGTGACGTTCATTTTGGATACATACAGGGTCACTTGACGTCACTTGGACCAATGTACCATATGGAACTATCTTCTTGAGACAATGAGACCGGTATACAAAAACTAACTTTCCATTTTATTAAGTAACTTAATTTAGTACGGGCATACCCCCACTAGGGGTAGCCCGTATGGGGCTAAACTAAAACTTTAACTTTATACTTGACTTCACTTTTACTACCTACTTCTTATCTAATATCTTTCTTTCTTCTTAAATATTAAATTTTTCAGTGTTTGTTTTGCATTTCTACGCGACCCAGTTTGTTTAATGTTTTTATTTTATTATTATAGGAGTAACCTAGAAAATTGTTTAATTTATACTTTTAAAACCTTGATACCTCATCACGTATATCTTTCAAAGCAAAGCAAAATTCCCAATGTTAAGTAACCTAATTAAAATGTATACTTATTTTAAAATTCTCAAAAATGTATATTTTTAAAATTCCCAAAATGTATACTTTTTTATACTAGGTGTTCACAATATTAATAATGTAAAATAATTTAAAGTATTTTCAGTCACATCTCTTGCATCACGTATATGTATGTTCACCTATAGCTGTATTTGCCTGTGACTTGTAGAAACGTGGTAAATTTGTATTCAAGTCCCCTACCATACTATGTACTCATACAAAAACAAACCACTCAAGCCGTCACGTCCCCTTTCTCATTTAAATTTTCAGGGCGCAAAAAAAAACGCAACGATCTTATCTTTTTCTACGCAAGGGCGGAAAACATTTATTACAATATTCATGTTAACATATTTAACCACTTTGAAGAGAAAAATGCTGACACCTTTTCAAATAAAAGCTCTGACAGGCAAACACCTATAAAAATTCCGACCGCGCTGAAAATTTCCCTAAATTGAGACCGAAAGAAATCATAAGATTTGGAAATTGCGTGCTCAGGATTGGTATGCATTATTAAATCGGGACATAAAGCGGCTAGTTCCGGGGGTTTGTTGAATAAGAGATATATCCTGCCTTGCCGCTTTTCCTGGAAGATCGTGAGGATTTGCTGGCGAGGAATTTGAGAAGCAAATTCCGGAAATGTTCTACGAGATGATTAAAATTTTACACGTTTTTAGGTTTTATAATATTTTTATTTGAATTGTTCTCTTGCTTTTTGCTTAAGAACGGCATCCTAAAAAGCTGAGGTCGGATAAGGCCACAGTATAAAATTATTTTACTCTATACAGGATGTCTCAAAAAAGTGTGACGTATCAAAGTTATATTTTTAAATGGAACACCCTATATTTTATGACGGTTTTAGATTCTACATAAAAAAATAATTTAAGTTTGTTAATAGTACCAAGTGTCTAATTTTATTCGTTTTTGTGATATTTGATTTTTTTCAAAATGCAGAGGGTGCAATTAAATTAATTTTATTTTAACAATATAAACTCCTTAAACTTTAAAATTTGTTACAAGATTAGGAAAAGTCTGCCTTATCATACGTAGGTCATATCGAGATCATAGATTATACAGGGTGATCAAAAAATAATTTCAATTTTTAGAAAGTCAAATTGCAATATCTCTCTTATTTTAAATGGAACACCCTGTATTTTTACACCACATGATGACAAACCAAATGCTCTTTCAAATGGTGTATAGGTTGCCTATACCTATCTTTTATACTTTTTAAGTAAATTCCGTTTTAACATATTTTTATTCCAAATGTCTATTTAAATGTAAGTAGGCTGTGATATAGCTATGCCTATTTACTAAGCCGTTATTGCAAAATGTAAATTTGTTGGAAAAAGCACAAAATTAAAAGATTTTTGTATTATCTGCCACTATTTTTTAAAATTCACAGAAAAAAATTCATTAGTTGCTTATAATGCTACTTCCAATAACACTTATTTCAGCTGAATGTGGTAATGATAAAACTTGTGTTTTTAAACAATCTAATAACGCCTCTGGTCAGTTATGACGACATTCTGTGACCTATAACTCGTTTCTTCCATTATCCATAATCACTGTGTCAAATTTTTTAAAGCAACTATTAAGGTTATCAGATGGTTTCTCCTGGAATATTTTCAGGATTAACTCTAGACTAAAGTAAACCATTTTTTTCACATCCTACCAGTATTATATCATCGTTTGTTGTAGAAGAAGGGTTTTTATTTAAAATCATTGAAATTTCTTTTAAACTGACTAAAACACTAGTAATCAATAAATGGTCCTTGTTATTATCTTAAGAAAAATATTAATGGCTGCTTTATGTCACAGCCAACTTTAGTTTAAATAAACGTTTGGATGACTAAAAATTTGGCCCCAAAAGTCTTGTTTTCTAACAGATTAGGCTTGGTCTAAAAACAAAACGTGTAAAAGCACAATAGACGGTAAAAAATATTCCAAACACCCCGCTAAATTTTATAAATTCTCTCCGGACTTTTTAATTGTGAAAATCGCACCCTGGAGCAAAGTCACATGTGACATACACCCCGTAAATTGCAATTCACCCCGTGCCGTTTGGCCGTTCCGCAATGAATTCCGCGTGCTGCGACCGCCACTAAATTAGAAGCAGCGTGTGCTGTTAATTGTCCCATACGTGCACATATGCATTATGCAGGCAAATTTATCTTCATATTGCTGCCAAGCCACCGACGGCTTCGATAATATCGTGGACAAGCGGCGCCATCGTCCTGCGACACTTCTGAGAAAAACTGGATTAATGTAGTCATATTGCTAACATTAAAAAATATTGAATATGTTTTCAAGCAGCCAAAGGGCAAAAAATCTTTTTTAGTAATTAGAACTAACATTATTAATACACAGGCCATGGCAGTAATTATTGTTGTTTATTTGCCCTTAAGAATATACTTAGCATTGCCTTTTTAAAAAATATTTTTTGTGCTGTTTTGTACTGTTTTTGGGCTATTTTGTGCTGTTAAAAGAAACTTTATTTATATATTTATTTTCCGATATAAAAGAAAAGAAACAAAATGGGGGTAGTTTTTCGTACCTACTTAGCACTGCTTTTTTAAAAAAATAAAAAATTGTACTGCTTTTGTGCAATTCTGTGCCTTTCTTTTAAAAGTTTGTTTATAAATTTTTAACGAGATATAAAAGAAACAAAATAGGAGGTATAGTAAGAACATTTTAAAAGCGCAAATTCGGTACCGTTTGAAAATATTACAAAAAACATAAAAAGGCCGCCTGAAATCGGACTATTTTATACAAAAGCGCCGCTATCCTTTACAGCGACGCGCTGATACACTATGGGATAGAAATCCATTATTTTGGCCAAAAAGCAACTTTGAAATTTTAATGGCTTATGCTGTGTATTTCAAAGTAGAAACTCCAAACTACATGTACGCAAAATTATAAAAGGATATGACGACTTCTATTGGGGTAATAAGAAATTTGAAAATCTATTTTAAGTAAACTTAAATATACAACATTTAATCTACTTAGTTTATTATTAGCCTTGTTTACTAAAAAAGTAAAAGAGTTTAAATAATAAGAGCTATTGTTGTGTTTCCGATGCAGTCTCGCGAAGTCTCTCTACTTTTGTCAAAGATCTTTTTCTTTATCAGTTTTTGTACTTACAATTGCCTTCCTACTTTTTGCTACTTCTGAGTGTACGGACAGATACAAGATTTTTTCCATTTAAAAAATTAATATGTTTTGTCTTACACTGTATATCCTAAAAAATAAAAGCATTCTGATGAAAGATATGGATTCTACAAAATCTACCCAACAAAACAGTGTTTTTTATTTATTTTATACGTTAAAAAATAAAGAAAGTTGGGAAGATGTATCTCTATTACGCTTCTAAGAATAATTTAAAATTATTTTTCAGATTTGGATGGTCATATTTCCGAAACTAATTGAGATTGACACATCAAATGTAGTATTTTTTAAAGCATTTTAAAAGATTTTTTTGGTGGTGATATAATAATTAGGATACTCCATTTAAAAGAATCATACCTCATACCCTGTATATCATATGAGATAATAATCATCGGATTACTGATTAGAATACTACCGAATTAACCAAACAAGCTGATATTTTAGTTTATTTTGTACAATAAAAAATAATAATGTTAAGAGGGTGTAAATTTATAATAACATATAATAAGTTTTAGGTTTCCAAAAGCATTTGTAATAATTTATAATATTTTTCCAGTAAAAAGCACCCCATTTTAAGTTAGATTGGTAAGTTTCAGAATTTTGACCAAAAAATTAATTTCTATCCCATAGTGCGATGACCAGCTGCATGAACCGGATTATCATAAAAGAAATATAGCAAAGGCGGCCGCGAAGACAAGCATGCCGATTTATTTGCTTTAACCTTTTTGTGATTTTTTCTTATCAAAGAGCACCGAATTTACATTTTTAAACTGTTCCTTCTATACCTAATTAGCACTGCCACTTTGCACCATATTTAAAATAAGTATCGTGCTTGTGACTTATGCTCAACTTGTGCTATCATGTGCTGTTAATATTTTTTTTAATAAAACAAAATCTTGTTTTTTATCGAAAGAACTATTTCGTCAACTGAGTTAGCACTGCCACTTTGCATAGTAGCATATTGAACTATTGTGCTGGGAAAAATAGATATCATATTCGTGTTCGTCATCCCAAATAGTAAGAGTACACCAAATTTTACCTTAATCTGTCCAGTGGATTCCAAAATATTTAACTTAATATTTGGTAAAAAAATAGTTTTAACACCCTGTAGAATGAAAACTAATAAAATTTTGCTAAGCGATATTGAGCCCAAACGCTTTATTTTCATGTCAGATATCCTATATTAACATATGTCCAATTAATTACGTGACAACCTGTATATACATACTGTATCCTTTCATTTGGAAAAAGACATGTAGAGCATTTTATTTATAATTAAAAGGTTTGTAATTTTAAAATGCTATAAGGCTGTCTCTAAAAGTTTCGAGAAAACTGCTACTACAAATTCCTGAGGCTAAAATATGACCAACTAAACTGTTCCAAAGGTATTCTATTCTATTTTTTTTTCTTGGTTTTGGTCCCTTCAGGTCCAATCCACCACTCTCCCCCTTCCGGACTATGCTTTCCAGGGCTTCGTCGGCGGAAAATCTGGATAATCGAGCTCCCAGAAATTTCAAAGAAAACAAATAATTCAACAATCGATGCAATGCATAAATTGACGGCTGTCAAACCATGATCTGCTACTGGTGTTATGTATAACCTTCACTTTCACTACTGACATTTCCCATGGCACGCCCATCTATTTTCCGCCATTTGAGAAATACCTCGTGTTCACCACCAAACAGGATACCATCAGCTTATAGGAATCTTCGCTCACAGCGCTTAGATCCAGAAGAAAGATGCCGTCAATTAAGAGTGAATCTTTCCTTGATCCCCGAAGGTAAAAAACGTTCGTACGACACCTCTAACCGCCACTCCGGGAAGAACTTTGTTAGTCCCTCTACGCACGTCCGCACTGTCCAGAGGTCAAACAAAGAGTCAATTCCAAAAGTAAAGGTTCTCAATTTTATTGATAAAATCTAAACGATCACCATCCTGTGGCATCTTTGCATACATTTAAAGCAAAATAACTTTTTAAGCCACTTTTCACTGTCGGATAACATTTTTATTCTTTAACATTTTACTTGCAAAAGTTATATGAAGTATCAAGTTAAGTTGAGCAGCTGTTTTTGAGATATCTAAATTTTCAAAATACACTTCCTGTATGATCAGGTCTAAACGATACAAGGTGTTTCAGAATTAAATGCTGATCTTTGGGTTGTAAATTATTAGGTGATTTAAATAAGAATAAATTAGATAAAACTATATTCAAAATGCCTCAGCTTTTATTTTACAGGGTGGTAAAGTTTAAAAAAAAAACACCTTTTTTTACTTCGGCATTGTATATCTTGAAAGTTAAGTAAACATTGAGCATCTAGATTATTGAAGATGTTTTTTTAACATCAAAAACAGATTTACACTTTTAAAAAGCAGCAGCTTATTTTGAAATACCCTCCTGTATAGTTTAAACCTGGACATAGAGAAAAATAATTTATATATTATTTAGATATCTTTAAGATGGCTGCTCAAAATATATATATATATATATATATATATATATATATATATATATATATATATATATATATATATAATTCGTTTTATTAGTGCCAAATACCGCAGATGGCGTGCTCAATATTTTACAATGAAAATTTACAAAAAAATCTTTTGTGTTTACGCCAAAAAAGCCTCTTTACCCAAATATTTTTGACAAAACAATAATTAATAAAAAAATAAACCATAAACCGGGTTGAATATCAAAGATATCATAGGAAGTTTATTTTTTTAATCTGTCAGATTTTGCATTTGCGACCTTAATACAAAAATATTAAAAATTTTGTAAGACATATAAAAATAGTAGCATTTTGTATATTTGCGGGGTAGGTTTTCTTTAAAAAAAAGCAGCTTCCTAGGTTCGTGTTTAATTTTTATACAACATATATAATTTTTTCGTTTTTTAGTGCATTTATTATTTTTTTCTGAACACTCCATAACGTGGTTGTAGCAACGTTTAAAAAATGAGCCTAACCAATAAAATTTCTTCAAGAGACGAAAAAAAAAATGAAAATAGGTTAAAATCAAATATGTCTTTTAATTTTTAAAAAAGAAAACAAAATTTTTGAGTTAAGGGGTTAGCATGACGCTATCCCTTTAATTTTTAACAATAAAATAGCAAATTATGAGGTTATTTAAACATGCGGTAATATGATGGCAACTAATATAGTTAAGACCATATTTATTTCATTCTGAAAGCAATGCCGCCAAGTACACGAAAAATGATAAAGTAAACAAACCTTTTTAAAAGCACATAGCCTCTGACAGAGCCTGATTACATATTTTTAGATAAATAAATAAAAATATTGCGAAAACACGTATCACGTACTTAAAAACCATCTTCTTATTTCGTCTCTGGCGTACCATAAAACCTGTAACGCGTGGCGTGTCGTCGGGTTAAATTTTTTTGCTGCAATAATCATTGTTTACAAGGGTTTATTTGCTTTATTATTTTTTGTGTACTTGGCGGCATCGCTTTTGGAATGAAATAAATATGGGTCTAACAGTACCCTCTTTAATTAAGCCTGGCAACTTTTCATCTCATCCTCGTATCTTTGAAAAGTGATTATAATCCTAAAAATATGTTTTAGTAGAAAAAGTAAAATATCTTTTGTTTTTTAAATACATTATTTTAAAAAAATACATAGCTAGGCTATTAACCAGCTTAAATAAAGTGCAGCTAATAAAAAACTAACAGGAAACTTGGCAGAAAGTACAAAAATAAATGTCTTCTATTGATCGGACATTTATAAATCATTCGTTATAGATTCGTTTTAATGGACGCTACTTTATATCCATTTCCCCCATACGTTCAGAGCGGACGTGGCTATTAATTAGAGTTTTTGCTCTAATGTCTCCAGAATAAATCACTTAAAATGATATATTTTTGGATACTCGCAAGATTTACTATGTTTTAGATCTTTAAAAGTGGATTTAATAATATATTTTTATCTACAATTTATTTACTACCTAATAAATGGGGTTTATTACAATCAAAGGGCGATTAATGAAAATAGCCATTCTTGGGAGTAGCCGTGTTAAGGCAGAAGAAGGTAATGTACCCGCCATAGACAATCATTTAAAGTCAGTAAAAAACAGAAGCGGACTTTCAAAATTTTTAATTTCTATAATTAAATAAATATGTAAACCGTTATAAATGCTATATAAAAAAAAGGAGTCACAAATTCCTATTATTTTCTTACTACTTTTATGTGCTGCGCTAGCCACCATTTCCTTTTCCTTCGCTTCCTAACTTTAACCAGGATGGTTTTGTTTTTCTGATAAATCCATCTTTAGCAACATCTAAAGAAACTTTTTTATAGCCAACGTTTACACATGAAAGACGCAACGAACGAAATTTATACCTTATTTTTGTCTTGCCGAAATTGTACGAATTTTCTTCTAAACCTTCTTTTTAGATACACCCTAATAGATTTTTTTCGGGTCTTTTAACCCCCGAAAGTAAATTTTCCGAAAGTTCTCCTCAGTAATAAACTCACTGCGACAAAAACTTTTTCGCCATGTCACGAATAGGCAGTATTTTATTTTATGCGACCACAAAACGAAGAACACGAAACAATTTCATGAATGAGAGAACGGACGGGCCGGTTTGAAAAGTTCACATTCCGTTTTCGCCCTAATAAGCGATGAAAAATATTTAGAGGAAGTTTCGTAACCCGTGACCACATTACTAATATTTATTATTTCTGTCAAATAATACTAGGTGCGCCCTTCTGGAAAGTAAGTATACATAAAATGTTCGGACATGCCTAAATCAAAATTCTTTTAAATTTAATGGTGAATTTTATAAACAAAATGATGGCCTACCTATGGGCTCTCCAATTTCTCCTTTATTGTCGGAAATTTTTATGGCACATTTTGAAAAGTTTTATTTAACTCTAATAACCAACTAATTAAACACATTTTTTATTGGAAAAGATATGTAGACGATGTTTTTTGCATTTGGAATAGCACAGAGAGAAATTTAGATAAGTTTTTAAATTTTCTAAACTCAATAAATAACAACATTCAGTTCACTATGGAAAAAGGAAATAAAAATGAGATAAATTTTTTGGATATAAACATTAAAAATATTGACAACCACATTGAATTCGATATTTACAGAAAACCAACGACGACAGACACGGTAATAAATTACGCATCGAACCAATCATGGAAAATAAAACTATCTTCTTTTCATAGTTTAATTCACAGACTTGTCACTTTCCCATTAAGTCAATCAAATTTTAACAAAGAACTCTGCATTATTAAACAAATAGCAAGAAACAACGGATATAAAGAATCACTTATTGATAAATTGTTAACAAAGAAAAAACAAAAGTTAATTGCTAAAGAGTTTTATAGTATTACAGAACCTAAAAACAATAATTTTAAGTTTATCAATTATATACCAAACATCAGTAATAATGTATCCAATAGACTAGATAAGTTGGGCTGTAAAACTGTGTCTGTAAATAAGAGTAACCTAGGTAGATTATTAGTTAACAATAAAGACAAAACAGAAAAATTAGATATGTCAGGGGTTTATAAAGTTAATTGCGCAGACTGTAATGCGGAATATATTGGTCAAAGTGGAAGGAGCATAAAAAACAGAATAAAGAGCACAAAACATCAATTTTAAATGGTTTAAAAAACACAGGCATTTCAACACATTGTATAGAACAAAACCACTTTATAGATCTTAATAATGTCAAACTACTCCATAGAGAAAACAAAGGTAAAAAATTAAATTTATATGAACAACTAGAAATTAAAAAATCACTTATAGACAATACAACTCTTTCTACTAATGATCAAATAAATTTCGCAGATATGCCAATTATAAATAAATTTATTACCACATCTGGGCCGCATAATAAAAACCCCTAATAATATTTTATAGACCTTTTTGGGAAAAACGTGTTTAATGGTTCTGTTTGTGAATATTTCTCTTTTCTAAATTTAGTATACGAAGTACTCTTGATGAAGCCCTAGAAAGGCGAAACAATTGTAGAGTAATGCTCTAATAATTTTGAAACATTAAAAAGCAATTTTCCTATTTAGTATTAATATTTAAAAAATGTTTCACAAGAAACCAACTGCGGATACAATTCTACTTATAGTGCAAGAGCTCATGGGCAGCAGACCCTCGTCATTTTGTTAAAGCTAAAAGTTTGTCATCGCATGCTCCTTACATAGGTAAAAGCGATGAAAGACTATAAAGTTTGACTTATAGTGGCTTTGGTAGGTACCAGGTACCAAAGGTTAGTTTATGAAAAGTTAAGTTTAGGCATTTTGTAAAAGCTGAATTTTATAATATGTTACTGGGGTACTCATTAATAGTATTTTACGTTATAAGTCCGGTAGGTGACTTATTACAGTACGAGATGTTTACGGACGAGGCGACGCAGCAGCCGAGTATTGTATAATATTTTATTTCAAATAAAAATATTTCTTACAATTCAATGAAAACAAAAAGTTTTTTAAAATAAAAAGTTCAAAAAGAATTGCCTTATGATATACAAAAGAATTCAAATTACAAAATGATATTTTCGCATATAAAAAAAAACGGGTATTAATGTTTTTTAACTACTTATTTCAAAAGCATAAAAATGTAATAGAAATTTCAACTTTTTGTTAAATAAATTATTACCTTTTGGCTTACTACTTACATAAATTGAAACTTAACTTGATAATGTTTGCGAATAAAGACTAAAATAAATTGTTTATCAAGAAGAAATAATGTATTTCAGTTTACACCTTATTTTCCCAAGTAAGCATAAGAGGTAAGAAAAATGTTTCTTATAACTTTCTAATGTTTTTAAATTAAGTATTTCTAAAAATATAATTCTGTTTTTTTTTAACTATATTTTTGCAATTTTAAAGCACCCTGTATAACATAGGACAATTGTTATTTTAGCAAACAAAGCAAACATACTTTTTTCACGTATAGTTAAGTCCATTCGTAGACACACTGTATGTGTAGCGTAAAACTGCGAAATCTGCAGAGACAAGAATGAGACGAGCAACTAAATGTAAATAAATTATCCGAGAGAGAGATAGTTGCTGGGCCTTCCTTGTCTGTCTTCAAGGAAGGTAAACGCAGATGGCGCGTGAGTCGACTTTATCGTTTGCCCGCCAAATTCAAATTATATAGCTGTGATATTTTTGCCCTTAATGTTAGGTACTTGTTTTTGTTTCCTATTAATATAAAATATTGGGGTTTAGTTCAATAATTACACACACCTAATTAAAAATGTCATTTATTTGGTTTTTATAAAGATTTTTTATTACAGATAACCATGTCAATATTACCTAAAATTATCTGCTGAAAAGCACAAATTTAATATATATATATATATATATATATATATATATATATATACTAATAAAAGTCAATACTCAAAGTCCAATTAAAGGTAAAAAACCACGAAACATACAATAAATCACAGAAAATGTAAACAAACTGTCCAAACAAATCGGCCATTGAAAAATATCAAACACAAATATCGAATAACATTTCGGCGTGACGCCTTAACTTTGTCAAGTTAAAAATATTCGATTCATGGTTTATTTTCTTTCTCTTAATTAGATGGGAGCCAAAAAGGACATTAAAGTTTACATGCAGAAATGCAACTTGGCAACCAGGGCAAAGCGATGATTGCTCCATCTACGATAGCCTGCCATGATGAAAGAAAAAGACATATTTATCGGAACTTGCGTTAAACCAGAAAGAGATAAATACAATGGACAAATTGTTAGGACCAGTTACTCGTCTCATTCTTGTCTCTGAAATCTGTGCCGATATTACAATTACATTTCATATGCCCTAAACATCTTGGATACCAAATTTGGTAAATGCAGCTTAAGCAAATTTAAATATATTCAGGAGTTGTTATATCTACTACACAGTAAAAAAAAATCAGTAAAGGTTTGAATAACTTTAAAAATTTCATTTTATTTATCGAAAACAAATTTAGAAGTTTAGCCTGTCAAAAATACCACAAATTCTTACTACTAACGTTTTCCCAACTACTTAGCTTGTATTTATCTACTAAATCCGTATTTATTCTGTTTATAAGTTGTGTGGAAGTTTTGACCGAAATTATTCAAAGTGAACACACACAGCTAAGTACTCTGGAGCGCTCCTTTGAATACAGCGAAATAAATAGACTACACAAAGGAAGCAGACAGAAATTAGCAAGTTGTGGCTTTACTCTCTAAGTTAAATTATAAGATATAAACTTACAGCACACAGTATGTGTGTAATGCTTTGAAGCGAAGAAAGGCGCAAAGTTATAAATGGTAGAAAGAAACTTAAAGCGATGCAATACGATAGATATACAAAATGTTTTATTATTCTTCACCAATGGAGAAATCCATTAACTCGCAAATTCTTAGGTATTTAGAAAAACATAAAATTTTACATGACAGGCAATACGGATTTCGTCACAAGAGATCTACTGCAGATCTTCTTTCCTTCGTTTCACACAACTGGAACAAGTCTCTTGAGTTTCTAGATGAGTCCCAGATCGTTGCTCTTGATATATCCAAAGCTTTTGACCAGGTCTGGCATGCCGCACTTCTTAATAAACTTCCCTCCTATGGTCTTCCAACTAAACTCTGCTCTTGGCTCTCCAGTTATCTTTCTAATCGACTTAAATCAGTCATTGTTGATGGCCACTCTTTAAGCTTTCACGAAATTAATGCTGGAGTGCCTCAGGGTTTAGTACTAACACCAACTTTGTTTCTTCTTCACATTAACGACCTTCTTTCTTCCACAAGCA
This sequence comes from Listronotus bonariensis, assembly GCA_014170235.1. Taxonomy (NCBI): domain Eukaryota; kingdom Metazoa; phylum Arthropoda; class Insecta; order Coleoptera; family Curculionidae; genus Listronotus; species Listronotus bonariensis. The sequence continues at coordinate 31,883 of JACEGR010006744.1, read as the reverse complement.
ATTCCATTCATAGTCATGCTCACGATAGTACCCTTCACTCCACTTTTCAGGTTCCCAAGCCAATCTCTCAACCCGACTTTGAAGGCAAACGCAGGGCGATGCAGATATCTCTTTAACAGGATCTCAATTTGATATTGGATTGGGGCGCAAAAACTCTCGTTCAATTTAATGCATTCAAAACACAATCATGTTCCTTGTCGCGAAAAAATCATCAAACACTCGTCCTTTGCTTATGAGTGGCCAGGTTTTGCAGAGCGGGAACACGTTTAACCTTGTGGGCGTCACATTTGAAAATAACCTTAACTGGCATAAACACATTGTATCTATAGCCACCGCGGCGTCAAAAAAGCTTGAATATCTTTTCCGAGCCAAAAGTATTTTTCCCCTTCCAATGTATACACTTTGTATGTGTCCCAAATTCGACCCTCTCTGGAATATTGTTCTCATGTCTGGGGAATGGCATCCCCTACAACCCTCAGCATTCTTGATGCCATTCAAAGAAGGGCTATTCGTCTTATTATTGATCCTTCACTTACTCAAAGACTTCCTTCTCTTGCCCATCGCCGAGCTGTGGGAGATCTATCGCTCTTCTATAGATACTTTTACGGCTTCTGCTCCGAAGAATTATCCAGTATAGTCCATCCTCTTGCAGCTCCCAACAGAGAAACTCGTGGTGCCGCACGTATGCATCCCTATACGGTCCTAATTGGACAGGCCCCAAACTTCCCATTTCGTTCGTTCTTTTATCCCTAGAGTTTCTACACTGTGGAACCTACTGCCAGCGGAGGTCTTTCCTTCCCTCCCAAGTCTTCAAGTTTTTAAGTCCCGTGTTAACAAACTTCCTCTTACCCTGCTTAAGACACCCACGGCACGTTAGTATTTAGGCTTTCAGCTCTTCGTGGATTGTCCAAAGTTAAAAAAAAAATCATTTATTCATTTTGTTTATTTGTCACTCCAGGGGCGTAGTGAACAGACCTTTGATGTATAAAGCCAGAAGTCGCCGGTTTAATTGGCGATTTTAAGTACCGATGGGGGCGCTGCTAAACGTAAACAAAGTCGAAAAAAGTAGGTAATATGCAGGTAGCTAGCTTTGATCCCGTTACGGATTTCGGGTCTTGAAACGGTTTAAAATACTGTTCAAGTTTCAATACAGCCGTGAATTTGTATGGATTTATACGTGTTAAGTGTGTTAAAACTCGATTTGTGAGTTTGAGTAGTGCCCTTGATGGTTTAACAGACTTTTTAATAGTGGTGATTAGTGAGGAAAGCGCCATGTAAAATTTTTTCGGAATGAGTGAAGAACTGTTTTTGACGCTAAGCTAAGTAATTTGATACCTTAATTGCACTTCCGATAGTAGGTGCACAGTGAAGGAGAATAAATCTCGAATTCAAACCATATTATTTTGATTATACACACGTCTTTTCATTTAAGATGTTCATGGCTCTTCTGATGCCATATTCACCGTTTTAATATAGTTGAAAAAATGACTTTTTGTTAAAAATGACAGCAAAACACAGCTATTTACGCACAAGGCTCAAAAACGCGTGTTAAACATAACGAGGTAAATAAATAATATTAAATTTATAATCATTTCAATGGTTAAACATGTCCGATTACCTGTTTTCTTAGGTTGCGCCGTTGACCACCAGAGGTCTCATTGATCTTAGAAATCGCCAATCCCCAGCCGGGAGACAGAGGCGGCGGAGACCGTTGGCGATGTGAGCCATCGTCGCCCATTCCGGTTACTTATAATGAGGCATTAAATGATCTTAATAGAATAAAAAGTAATAACTTACAAAATAACTAAAAATAAATTAAATTAAAAAATTAAACGGTTTTATTGTACTAAAAGCTACAAAAATAATTCGGTAAGTCCTAGCTACCAGATCGCACCAATTTTTTCATTAATATGGGGTATTGATCAGACAAATAAAAAAATCGTTGAACATCTAAAATTTCTATTATGATATTTACTTTAAATACGCTACGTCCAACGATTTTTATTAGTGCCAACTGGTAGCTAGGAATTACCGAATTATTTTTGTAGCTTTTAGTAGAATAAAACCGTTTAAGATGAAACAGTATTACAAGTGTGGAAAATGACTAATTTCACACGAGTGGCAATATTGTAGCACGAGGCGTTAGCCGAGTGCGACAAACCCACGAGTGTAAGAAAGTCATTTTCACACGAATACTGTACACTATTTTCCTACGACCACAAATTAGTCACCAAAAACTAAATTTTAAGTTTGTTTGTCTTCACAGAAAAAATAAAAAACAATTGAGAACTTTGCAACACAAAGGTGATTTTTACTTTGTAACACTAGTGTGATATGTACTTTTCCTCACTGCTATATTATACTGTTTTGACAATATTTTTACATCAAAAATCACCTACCTAGAAGCATTATAAAACTTTTATCATTTTGGAATTTAAAAACGCCCTCACTTAATAAAAATTGTATGGTTTAGTTAGGTAATAGTTTAATACGGTTTTCTGCTATTTAAAGGGTTTTTTAAAAATTATTGATACTTACATATTTTAGACACTCTTCTAAATAAAACGTAAGTGGCGCATATCCAAAATATTCCGTTTTTTAAAAAATATCAGTAAACAAACTTACGGGACCGGGGAGTCAAAAGAGGTACTGGGTGGGGTAAAATTCGTAAAACGAGTTAATAAAACTGAACATCACATGTGAAATTAAGTAAAAATAACATTTTTTCCGCATATTTTTGAGAAAAAATATAAATAATATGAAAATTGTAAATGCATAACCTAAAGTCCTAAAAGTAAGAAAAAAACGACTACTAAACGTCCGTTATACCATGCAAAATATGGAAAGCATTTGGCAACATCGGTAGGGTCTGATTTTATTAATGAATGGATAAAAGAAAGTGTATTCATAAAGTGTCTATTAGCCTCAGGTTTAATTAAGGGATTAAAAAAAAAAGATTTAACTAGTTGTTTGAGTACACGAAGACAGAGAGAAAGGAATTTGATCTATAGCAGTTTTTCTCTGGCGCTTTAGGTCGAACGGTCAAGCGGCAAGGCTGCCTCTAAAAGTACGTGCTCAAAGGTAGGAGGGAGATTTTTAATTTGATCTACTTACCTGACAACACTGTACCACTGAGCGAGCAGTCAGTGAAAGTTGTTTTTGTGTTTATGTCTATTTTTGTTTATGTTTTTATTTTTCCGGAAATTTTATTATTACTCTTTTTGATACTAGAAGAAAGCTTATACTATGTAGTAACTTAACGTTAATCAGATGATTTTCGCTAATTTGGGTTGTACTGTTTAAGGTAAGTAAGACGTTTTTACTGTCACTACAATAAATATGTCACTTGCAAAACCAATAGAAATGACATCATAATATATATCACACGAGTGTTGTAAAGTATTTTGCAACACTAGTGCTGTAAAGTACTTTGCAACACTAGTGCGATATAACGCATTTTCTATGCATGAAACCAGTGTGCTATTTGCTATTTTCACAAGTGGTCGTAGGAAAATAAAATTACATAATTTATTATTAACTGGCTACCGTCGGTCTTCCTGGTTAAAGTCCAAATTCTCCCTTTACATCGCTACATGAAAAGTTATCAGACCTTAGGCGGATTACCTACTACCCAGTATAAAATTAAAATTAAAATACACCTTTTACCAAAGCATAATTTCTTTCGCTCGGAATGTTGTGGGTAATCGCATTACCAGTACTTCTGCTTCCATTTTATGTTACCCGAGGGGTTAAATTAGTTAAGAAATGTAACTTGATGTAAAGGCCGCACAAATAGGAAAGCCGGGAAATTTGCATTCGGATAATACGAATTAATTATGATGAAAAGGAAAGTTTGCACGGCCCAAGGAATTTAAATAAACTGGAAATGGTTTGAGGGGTTTCTGGGAAAAGCGCAAAAGTTAATTTAGGCCATAAAAATGAGAAAACTCTATGAAGCGCTCATCTTTCATTATAATGACTTTTCTGCACTTGCAAATACAGGGTGTTATAGAAAGTTGGCAAAAATACAGGGTGGCCCACCATATTCGACACGGTCTGTAGCTGGATAACCATGGGGTTTTAAAAAAGTAAATACTGGAACATATACAGGTCGGATAAGACCACAGTATAAAATTATTTTAGTCTATACAGGGTGTCTCAAAAAAGTGTGACGTATCAAAGTTATAATTTTTTAAATGGAACACCCTATATTTTATGACGGTTTTCGATTCTACTTTAAAAAATAACTTAAGTTTGTTTATAGTACTAAGTGTCTAGTTTTATTCGTTTTTGTGATATTTGATTTTTTGAAAAATGCAGAGGTAAAATTAAATTGAAATTACTTTAACACTTTTAAAACTTTAAACTTTAAAATGTGTAACAAGATTTAAAAAAGTCTGTCATATCATACGTAGGTCAAATCAAGATCAAATATTGTACAGGGTGATCAAAAAATAATTTCAATTTTTCAGAAAATCAAATAGCCATATCTCTCTTATTTTAAATGGAACACCCTGTATTTTTTTACGTCACATGATGACAAATAAAATACTCTTTGAAATGGTGTATAGGTTGCCTATACCTATCTTTTGTGCTTTTTTAGTAAAATCTGTTTTTACAAATTTTTAGTTCAAATGTTTATGTAAATTGAAGTTGGCTGTGACATAGCAGCCAATAATATTTTCTTAAAAAAATAACATCGACCATTTATTGATTACTAGTGTTTTAGTCATTTTAAAAGAAATTTTAATGATTTTAAATAAAAACCCTTTTTCTACAACAACAAGATAATATAATACTGGTAGGATCTAAAAAAATGGTTTACTTTAGTCTAGAGTTAATCCTGAAAAATATTCCAGGAGAAACCATCTGATAATCTTAATAGTTGCTTTAAAAAATTTGACACAGTGGTTATGGATAATGGAAGAAACGAGTTATAGGTCACAGAATGTCGTCATAACTGACCAAAGGCGTTAAAAACACAAGTTTTATCATTACCACATTCAGCTGAAATAAGTGTTATTGGAAGTAGCATTATAAGCAACTAATGATTTTTTTTGTGAATTTTAAAAATAGTGGCAGTTAATATAAAATCTTTAAAGTTTGTGCTTTTTTCCAACAAATTTACATTTTGCAATAACGGCTTAATAAATAGGCATAGCTATATCACAGCCTACTTACATTTAAATAGATATTTGGAATAAAAATATGTTAAGACGGAATTTACTTAAAAGTATGAAAGATAGGTATAGGCAAATTTTACTATTTGACAGACCATTTGGTTTGTCATCATGTGGTGTAAAAAATACAGGGTGTTCCATTTAAAATAAGACAGATATTGCAATTTGACTTTCTAAAAAATTGAACTTATTTTTTGATGACCCTGTATAATCTATGATCTTGATATGACCTACGTATGATAAGGCAGACTTTTCCTAATCTTGTAACAAATTTTAAAGTTTAAGGAGTTTATATTGTTAAAATAAAATTAATTTAATTGCACCCCTGCATTTTGAAAAAAATCAAATATCACAAAAACGAATAAAACTAGACACTTAGTACTATAAGCAAACTTCAGTTATTTTTTAAAGTAGAATCTAAAACAGTCATAAAATATAGGGTGTTCTATTTAAAAAATATAACTTTGATACGTCACACTTTTTGAGACACCCTGTATAGACTAAAATAATTTTATACTGTGGTCTTATCTGACCTGTATATGTTCCAGTATTTACTTTTAAAAACTCCATGGTTATCCAGCTACAGACCGTGTCGAATATGGTGGGCCACCCTGTATTGTACAAACAAAAAGCTAAAACCATTCGGTAAGTCGTAGCTACCAGATCGCATCAGACTTTTTATCAATCTTAATCACGAATTTTTATCAATCTTAATCACGAATCAGACAAATAGTAAATTTGTTGGGCACGTCTACGCTCATTCTGATTGATGAGAAGATTAGTGCGATCTGGTATTTAGGACTTAACCGAGCTATTTTTTAGCTTTAAGTACAGTAAAACCAATTAACATTTTTTTAAATATAATTTATTTCTACTTACCGTGTATTATAGCTAAATTTTAACAAAATATTATCCCCACCACTCAGAAACATAAAACTCGTACAATTGCATTTACAAATAATTTTGTTTCTGTTTTATTATTGTGCTCGGGGGGTTTAATTTGTTAAGAAATGTAATTTATTGTAGGAACGGTCCAAATGGAAAACTTGGAGAATAATTTGCATTTAAATAATACGAATTAATTACGATTAAATGAAAAGTTAACATTTCTTAAGGAATTTAAATAAACCAAAAATTGTTTGAGGGTTTTCGAGGAAAAGCGCAAAAGTTAATTTGAATGATAAAAATGCAACAACTTTAAGCAAATAATTTTCTTGGGAGTGGAATAAAAGCAAATTTATTCTTTTTAGTGCTAATTAATGATTTTGTGATTCTAAATGTAGTTGTAAATTTGTTTTCGGGAGATTTTTTAATTGGAAGTGGTGGAAACCCCTGTGTTCGGAGTATATTAACATTTTAATAAAGATAACGAATAGGAACAGTTTTATTCTGGCATTTTATTTAAAGTACTATTTCTAATATTCTAAGACATAGTGGATAACAAACCGTCAGTATTTTGCCAAAGCTCATATTTTGCCCAATGACTCTCCTATATCTAACTTACATAAAATGGGGTTTCACTCAAGCCGAGCGGGGGTAGCTATGAACGGTGGTAGAAAAACTATAGTTTGTAAAACATGCATAAAGTGTCTTTTTTTACTCATGGGATTGCCTCACTCGCCTAACGGCTCGTGCTTTCAAACTTTCCATTTATAAAAAAGTATCACTTTATGCACTTGTTACATAAATTACAATTTACATTATTAAAATGTAAAATTAATAAAAATGAGGCTTGTGAGCCTCTTAAACTTTATAATACAGATATAGAATGTTTTTTATAATTTATTTATATTTCAATAATTTTCCAAAAATAAAATAGAATTTTTTATTACAACATAATGTTGGTTTGTCTGGAGTTAAAATATGATTTATTTAAAAAGGTTCAAGATATCAATTGAAATAAGGTATACCTTTTTGTACATAAATGATTAGGGAACTAAACGATGAATGGGGGAATGTGGAAAATCTACTCTTCAATTTGTTTAATTGGCAGCTTTGGTAAAATACTTCCGAACCTGGTCAAATTTAGCTAGTCACCTGTCTTATCCGAGTGAGGTCATAGCTATCTTCACTTGGCTTAGTAAAGCCCCATTTCATGTAAAAAAGCCATAGGAGAGTCATTGAGCAATATTAAACTTTCGTAAAATACTGACGGTCTGCTATCAGGCTCTTAGACTATAACTTAATACATATTTTACTTTACTGAATGTAAATTTAAAAACATTTCATGCAAATATAAAGAAAAAATAAAGTGGTAAAAAATTGTAATTAGATATAAACTCCACCATCGTCCGGAAAAATATTGCTTCTCCTACACGTTACACAATATGCTATTTCAAAAAATCCATATTTCCTTGCAAGAATTTTATTTTATGTGTATATTAGCTCTGTTATAACAAAGAATTTTTATAATTCCTACATAGTATATTAACACCCTACTACTTTATCTCCCAAGTTTCGAAAGTTAGCAGTAAAATTCTTAAATTACCGGCCATATTTCTCAGGAGCACTAACGGCACTGTTACCCCTCAAACAATTAAACAAGGGATCCCGACTAATGCGAGATTCCCGAAGGTCGACTCCAGTCGTAGTCCTTTTGATTTAATGCAGTCTTAATAGGTTTGAAAGGTGGTCGGTCTGCGGCGACGGGTTTACGATCCTGTCGTACGCAACCTGCTGGCCCAATAAAATGCCCTTCTCGAATAAATCTTCGCAGTAGCCTTCTCTTAAAATACTTTAATAAAAAGGCATTGTATTTGATACAGGGTTTCATATTTTGACCCATCTTTATCGCGTATAACCTTGGCCAAAATAAAGTTTTCCTACGACCAGATGTGAAAATAGCAAATACAACAGTAGTTCGATGTCATTTTAAAAGTTTGTATATGTTAAACAAAATATTATTTGGCTATTCGTCGTCTCATTAATGATCCTCCACTTACAGAAAGGCTTCCCTCTTTTGCCCATCGTCGGGCTGTGGGGGATTTATCGCTTTTTTATAGATGGCTTCTGCTCTGAAGATTTATCCAATATAGTTCCTCCACTCACGGTTCCCAACAGAGAAACCTCGTGGTTCCGCGCCTATGCATCCCTATACGGTCCAACTGGACAGGCCCCGAACTTCCCACTTTATTCGTTCTTTTATCCCTAGAGTTTCTAGATTGTGGAACCTGCTGCCCACGGAGTACTTTCCTTCTCCTCCAAATCCTCAAGTATTTAAGTCCCGTGTCAACAAACTCCCTCTTACCTCGCTTAAGACACCCACGGTACGTTAGTATTTAGGCTTTTATTTTAGCCTTCGTGGTTTGTCTAAAGATAAAACAAAAATCTCCAGAATAAAGTTAAAAAGTTTATTTAACATTTTAAGAAAATTAAAATTTTATACATTATGAAGAACTATTCTGCTCTTACACAATATAATAAAAGTTATTATTACTGTAAAAGAAATAAAATAATGAAATATTTAATATAAAGTTTTTAATTTTATTCTGGAGAATAGCCAAATAATATTTTGTTTAAGTTTATACAATTTATTTTACATACATTTTATACCCCCAACTTTTATTGCAAATTTAAAACCGATTTTAATTAAACGAATTCTTTAAAATGCAAAATAAAAATTACCAAAATTGAAGATAATATCATGTTATGTTCTGTAGTTTGGCGGATTCATTTAATGAATGGTATTTATTTGGGTACACGCCAAAATAAAATTAAAAGTACTAAAAAACTAAAAAATTTAAACAAGTAAAAAGATAATTAAAAATCGACGTTTCGGCGGCAAATCTGCCTTTGTTGTCAAGATAAATGGAATAAAAATAAAAATTTACTATTATTTAGGTTTAAAAATTTAAAGTTTTTATGTTTTTTAGGATATTCTGAAAACTTTGACATTAAATGTCAAAATATGTTTGTTTGGTTATAGTATCATAGTGACATAGATAACTGGTTGCTGGTGTATTGATTGTTCTTTTTACAAAAAAGTGAATAGTTAGTTAATTTTTAGTCTTCCTGAAGATACTTCAGTATTAAGCAAAGGCAACCAAGTGTTATTTAAATTAACTGAAATTGATGCTACACAATTATGTTTATTTAATAATATATACGCACTTTCTTTGATTTTGCGTTTTTAGAACAAGTTTCCTTTGCTAAAATGCTCGAAGCATCCCAGTTTATTCTATGATTGTTATCAAATGCGTGTTGACATATTTTTGATTTATGAAAATCTGTGTTTTTAATATATGATCTGTGTTCTTTTATGCGTTTGGCTAATGGTCTACAAGTTTCACCTATATAAAACTTATTGCATTCGCAAGATATTTTGTAAATGACATTTTTTGTATTTTCATTTAAGTTGTATGGTTTTGTTTTTGTTAATTGAGATCTGATTGTGTTTTGTGTTTTAAAGATTGTGCGAATATTTAATTTATGCTCTATTCGTTGAATTTTATTTGATAGTCCGGGAATGTATGGTAAAAATCAATTTGTAATAGGTCTATTTTGATTTTGTCTTATAACTGGAGTTTCAAATTCAAGGAAACAATTATTTATAAAATCAAGAGGATAATTATTTTGAAATAAAATATTTTTTAAATGATCTTTTTCGATATTTATATTTTGATTAGAACAAATGACTTTAATTCTATCAAATAGACTTTTTACAACTCCCTTTTTAACCGTTATTGGGTGATTTGAGTTAAAATTTAAGTATCTATTTGATGTGTAGGCTTTCTGTAGATTTTTGTTTCAAAATTGTTTAAATCTTTTTCATTAAAGTGTCAAGAAATAGTAGTTGCGAGTTGTTTTCTTTTTCTAACAAAATTTTCTTTTTACTTGTTTAAATTTTTTTGGTTTTTTAGTACTTTTAATTTTATTTTGGCGTGTACCCAAATAAATACCATCCATTAAAAATTACCAAATTAAACAATTCATCGTTATTTACTTATAAAAATTTAATAATAATATAGTTCCGTTGAGACCGCTTTGAAACCCTCTAAGGCCTCATTTCCGCAGGCTTTATAAATGCCTGGAGAATACCGTGACCAAGTTTTCTCGTACATTGTTCTCCGAATTTAAAGTGTAAACATTGTTTAACAATACCAAGGGGAAGTATTTATAAAAGAATTGCTATCAAAGGTACATATTAGTAGGTATATAAAAAGTTAGTGGCGTTACAAATATCCATGTGTTTTTAATAATAGAGACATTTTGCACCTCTTAAAATAACAGACGTTTTTTGTCCTCCTTATGGTTATCGTTATTAAACATAGCGATTACGGCAGCAGTTTAAGACAGAGATTTTGCAGCCTCTTTTAAGAAATTTATCTTGCGTCTGCGCTTTCGACACATAACCTTATTTTTGCCTGGGGTTCACCGATTTTAAATTTAACGAAAAATCATTATTTACTTGTATTCTTCATAAGATATAAACTGATATTTAAAAATATGCAACCACCTTGGTTGATTTCGTTTTTTAAAGTAGATGCAAACAATACCGGACAAGCAAAAAAGCTAAACACAAAAAGTAAGGTTAGGTTTGGTAGTAGAATAAAAAGCAAGTGTGCCAGATTGTAACATCTAAATTAGTTACTGATTTAGAATATCTGTAAAAGTGCAAGTCCGTTTTAATTTCTTAACACTATTTGATTTTTATTACTACTATAGATTTTTCGCTAATTAGAGCTTATGTATAAATGATATTTTAATTAACACGGCATTAAAATTTTAACCTTTTAAATAATTGATATTAAAATTTCTACAATCCGGCAACCACGCAGTTTAACAATAACGATAACGATAAGCTCTTCGGTATTCATCCGTAATTAAAGGAGTCCGGTATGGTTAATAACGATAACGGATCATGTTTGCGTTACTGCGCAGACTCAGAATAACGTTAACCACAACGGAATTGCAAAATAAGAGGTGCAAAATGTCTCTATTACCATTATTTTGTTAGTTTTTGAAAATATGGCTACTAACACTAAAATTTAAATTTAGGATTTTTTACAGGTTGTGCACTGAAAAAAATGATATCTTAAAACAAAAGCCTTAAATTTAATTTGAGAGAATTGTGACTTTCATATATGATCTCAAACAGAAAAAAATATGTTTTTAGCTTTGCGTACTAAATTCAAAAGAAGGCGCTTTTGTAATAAAAATAACCTTATTTTATTTAGTGACCCCAATGGGTCTACATTAAAGAACGATGTATTCCGTTAAAAACATCGAGCGCTTTCCCACTGAGAGATTCTTTCTTTAAGACAAGATACTAAATACCACAGACTGAAATAAAATTTAGTTCAATTAGGATAATTATATTAAATAAACAACTAGTTCTCTTTTTGATAGTTAAGAGAGGAATTCCTGCTTATCATGTCATTCATCGAGTCTTCCCTCTCTTGCCCATCGTCGGGCTGTGGGCGATTTATCGCTTTTTTATAGGTACTTCCATGGCTTCTGCTCTGAGGAATTGACCAGTATAGTTCCTCCACTCGCGGTTCCCAACAGAGAAACTCGTGGTTCCGCGCGTATGCATCCCTATACGGTACAACTGGACAGGCCCCGAACTTCTCACTTTGTTCGTTCTCTTATCCCTAGAGTTTCTAGATTGTGGAACCTGCTGCCCGCGGAGGTCTTTCCTTCCCCCAAATCTTCAAGTATTTAAGTCCCGTGTCAACAAACTCCCTCTTACCTCGCTTAAGACACCCACGGTACGTTAGTATTTAGGCTTTTAGCCTTCGTGGTTTGTCCAAAGATAAAAAAAAAAAAAAAAAAAAAGACCTCTTTTCTCCATCGATGATGCATTTTGCCGAACCTCATAGGACTTATCAAACTGGCTGTCCCGGGTCCAAGTTGAATAATACGAATAACAAGTGTATCTTATAAAAAAACTTTCGTCGTTCGACGGTAGGATATAATCGTACCGTTGATACCGTACTAAAAAGCATAATTCAATGAATACCTATATTAAAGAAATAGGTTCTTTGACATAAAAGGTTAAATATTTTGGTATAGGTTCTTAAAATAAGAACCTATTATTTTAAAGAAAATTTATTAATGTTTTGATAAAAACATTTAATATTTCTTTGTTTAAAATCTTAAAACTTATATTTAAGATATTTAAAGAGCTTAAATCATAAATCTTTAGGTTCCTATTTCTTGATTCTGATATTCTTAAAATAATACTAAGGATATTTTAATTTAAAGAATTTCTTTTACATTAAAGACATAAATTAAAGTATTTTTTCTCCCAGTTTAAGAACCACTATTATTTTAAAGTAAGAAATAAATCTTGGTTTAAAAGCACAACTATTCAAAAAGAATGCATATTTTTAAAACCTTGTATTTGCTTAAAACAAGACATTTTTTTTCTGTGTGTGCCTTTTTAAAACGTTCATGAAGAAATTTCGCAAATGAGTAAAAGGGAAACGGTCTAAAACAACAACAAACCGACACTGATACATCGTCCTATCCGGAATGTAGTCGCTGATCAAGGTTAGTTTATATTTATAAGGTTGCGACATATCCTCAACTTTTAGGCGGTTCGAGGTCGGGGACGCAAGGAAGGGCAGTCCACGGAGAAAAGTTGGCAAGACTTGGGTAAAATCAAAACTGATGATCAATCCAGTGGCGTATAGAATTTGCGCATTTCATTTTGCATTGTTTTGGAAGTGATATTTGTTGAAAAATGTAATTCCAAATGTTTTTTATTTAAAGTAAAAGAAATTACAACTAAATAATAATTAAAAACTGTTGTGTAAACGGTTGTTCTAATAATACAATAAACTATATATCTCCGTCACTGAACAACATGGCCGAAAAATGGAAGATGTGACGTCATAACACCTCAAAGCAATATGGCCGAATGTCGCGACCCTAAACCGTCTTTGGTCGCCAATTAGAAAATGAAAAATATTAGTTAATTAAAATATTAAAAAGTAAGGTAAGTTTCTATATTTTAAAAGTTTTTAAGAAAAGCTGTTTAAGGATTACTTTTAACCGCTTACAAGACAGTTTTTCAAAGATAGGTTAGTACACTTATCATTAAAGAAAAATAGGCAACATTTTTTTTGTTAGTTTAATTGCTATTAGGTTTTAAAGTTTTTTTTCAAAATTATATAGAATCAAGGAAGTTGTGGCAAATGAAAAACGGTTATTAGCTCCACAATACCAGAGAATAAATATTTAAGATGTTACGGACATAAATAAGCATAATAATAAAATAAATAAATAATTGCTTATAAGTGGCCAGGTTTTGCATAGCGGAGGCACATTCAACCTTGTGGGCGTCACTTTTGAGAATAACCTTAACTGGAACAAACACATTGTATCTATAGCCACCGCGGTTTCAAAAAGCTTGGATTTCTTGGTTTTCCGAACCAAAAGTATTTTTCTCCTTCCAATTTATACACTTTGTACGTGTTCCAAATTCGACCCTCTCTGGAATATTGTTCTCATGTCCGGGGAATTTCATTCCCTACAACCCTCAGCTTTCTTGATGCCATTCATAGAAGAGCTGTTCGTCTTATTAATAATCCCCTACTTACTCAAAGACTTTCTTCTCTTGCCCATCGTCGAGCTGTGGGAGATCTATCGCTCTTTTATAGATACTTTAGCGGCTTCTGCTCCGACGAATTATCCAGTATAGTCCCTCCTTTTGCAGCTCCCAACAGAGAAACTCGTGGTGCTGCACGTATGCCTCCCTATACGGTTCAATTGGACAGGCCCCGAATTTTCCATTTCGTTCGTTCTTTTATCGCTAGAGTTGCTGGACTGTGGAACCTACTGCCAGCGGAGGTCTTTCCTTCCCCCCAAATCTTCAATTTTTAAGTCCCGTGTTAACAAACTTCCTCTTACCCTGCTTAAGACACCCACGGTACGTTAGTATTTAGGATTTTGGCCTTCGTGGATTGTCCAAAGATAAAAAAATAATATACATTTTTTTTTCTTTAATTTTGCACTTTTTTTTTCCTTTTTAGCTACGTACGTGCGATTTTTGTTACGCATCCACCAACGTGACGTCTTTTCCGACACTGCAATATATCAATGATTTTCAGGATTAAAATGTTTTTTAACACGCTTTTACTAGCTTGGGTTGTAACTATCTATCTATCTATCTATCTATCTATGTAACGGAATCTTTGAGCCTAATTTTTACCAACTTCCAGCGATTCAATTTCTTTAAAACTTTGCACACGTATTAAGGACCGATGACAATGCAATAATTTAAAAACAATATCCCGTTATCCTGATTAGGACCGCCAGGATAAATAAATTCCTTTACAGATCCTCTTTGTCTCTTGACAAAATGGCGAAGGATTTTTTAGTGAATAAACTGGAGCATTTATTTTTAAAAAACTAATTGATATATCGAACTAAAAAATGAAAAATAAATAATAGTTTAAAAACTAACTAAAAACACGCTTTTATATGCAACCGAACTAAAAATTAGAAAATAATTTTTCATTACAAAGAGTTTGTCACTTCAGAATAAAAGCGTGGGGTGCTTAATATATTAGATGTTATAATTATTCTATTTGCAAAATATCTATGAGGGAAAAGTTATGAAAAAATAGTAAAATGCACCCCACGCTTTTACTCTGAAGTGACAAACTCTTTGTAATGAAAAATTATTTTCTAATTTTTAGTTCGGTTGCATATAAAAGCGTGGTTTTTAGTTTTTTTAAACTATTATTTATTTTTCAGTAAACTGCTAACATAATAAGTAAGAAGCATTTTTATTTATGCTATTTGAAAAAATTTAACGAATAGTCAGTCGGTTTCGTTTGCTATAAAAATAAATTTCATAGAAAAAGCAAAAATATTTAATATTATACACATTGAGATTTATTCCTTCGCTTGGCAAATTCATTCTGTTTGTTTTGACAAGAAAATTAGTATTGTCTCTGTCTAACACATTTTATAATTGTCGTCGTTTGTCTTTACTTAACATTAAAATGGTGATATAGATAATATATTAATATTTCCTGGTTCTATTTTGAAACAGTTGAAAACATTTGCGACCGATATATATATATATATATATATATATATATATATATATATATATATATATATATATATATATATATATATATACCAGTAAATAATGGACCATGACAGAAGGGTGGGCAGTTTAGCCAGGCCAGGTAACAGTTATTATTTGTAATATAAAATATCGATACTTTATAAAAGTATAGCGTTAGAACTACGTCTTGGGTTAAAATAAAATAAAATAAAATAAAAAAACATTTTTACCATAGTTTTTTAATTTCATTTGCTTTTAAAGACATCGATGTTAACATCGATGGTCAACGTCGATTTTGCCTAGATGCCTCAGCACTATTTTCACTGTCCCGTTGTCAAGTGTAATTAATTATGTATCAAGAATAAACATTAAAGAATCGTCCATCTTTTTGGATAAATTTGGAAGCAAATTCATTTATTCTGTTCGTTTCGACAAGAAAATTAGTATTGTCTCTGTCTAATACATTTTACAATTGTTGTCGTTCGTCTTTACTTTACATTAAAATGGTGATGTAATCGTAATCTTTTGTGATTAAGATAATATATTGTGAACACCTAGTATAAAAAAGTATACATTTTGGGAATTTTAAAAATATACATTTTTGGGAATTTTAAAATAAGTATACATTTTAATTAGGTTACTTAACATTGGGAATTTTGCTAAATAAAGATATACGTGAGGTGTTAAGGTTTTAACAGTATAAATTAAACAATTTTCTAGGTTACTATTATAATAATAAAATAAAAACATTAAACAAACTGGGTCGCGTAGAAATGCAAAACAAACACTGGAAAATTTAATATTTAAAGAGAGGAAAAAATTAGAAAAGAGATTAGATAAGAAGTAGTTAGTGAAGTCAAGTATAAAGTTACAGTTTTAGTTAAGCCCTGTACGGGCTACCCCTAGTGGGGTATGCCCGTACTAAATTTAGTTCTGGTTAGTTTCTTGTCCACCGGTCTCATTGTCCCCAGAAGATAGTTCCATATGGTACATTTGGCCAAGTGACGTAAAATGGCCCTAATGTATATTACAAAAGCCAACGTCACAATATTAATATTTCCTGGTTCTATTTTGAAACAATAAAAGTATCGTATTAAAAAAACAGAACCTAAATAATGCGACTCATAACTTTAGTAAAATAAATCCTGGCAGCAAATGTAATATTCATTTGCACTTGCTGCATTGCATAACAGCACATTTGCGACCGGACCGACCTCGGTCCTCGCAATCACTGGCTCGCACATGCACACTAAATCCAGTTTAGTGCCCATAAACGAAAATTTAGAAGTTATTAATTGGGGATGAAATGGCCTGACATAGAATATAATTTATTTTTTGGTTTAAGCTATATAACGATAATAAAATAATATCGTGCGGACTGTCATTGATGTAATGCAATGCCGGTTAAAAATAATTTTGCAAACGGGAATATTACAAATTAATATATATAATTATTGCTGGCAATATATTTTGTGGTTTATTTCGCCTTAAACACTTTTACAAATTACAACCTAAAAAAATGTTTATTAAAATTTACTTTTTCTTTAAGGGGTTTACATGAGGTTAAATGGACAAACAAATTCATTTTAAAAAAGAAATAATTTTTATGAGAAAATTTTGCTTGAAAAAAGGTGAACAGGGAGAGAAAATGTTGATTTTGTATACAGGGTTCGCAAAAATCTGAAAAACATAATGTTTTTCCAAGAGTAACTGCCTTTATTTTTCACTTTTAAGCCAAATATTTGACTTTTTCTGCGGTCTTCGAGTGTGTGCGGTTTACGTAGAGATCTGTAGACTTCCCGGGTAGGCGATTGAAGGCATCGTTACGAGCGTGGCTGCATTCTCTTGGGGATCGAGAAAAGATTCACGCTTAGTTGGGGCTAAGCGCTGTAAGTGAAGATTCCCAAAGCCTGAAGTTTTTGCGTTTTGGTGTTGAACACATGGTTGTCCTCGTATGGTCGAGGAGGTGCGCACGCCTTGCGGAAATGCGTCAGTAGTGATAGTGACGGTTATGCGCGATACCAGTAGCAGCCGCTGGCTAGACAGTCACAATTTATGCACGTATAGAGAAAGAATTTGTTTTTAAACAGAAAACATAGCTTGAACAATAAAAAGGAAAATCTGGGGATCTAAAACCTGACAATCCAATTTTCCAACCACTTGTTTTAACAATAATTTATCCACAAAATGTACTTAGAATAGTATTTTAAATGACTTTATTATTGTTACATAAATATTTAAAAGTTTTATGGAAATGATTTTAGAGTTTTAAAAATATATTATTGTAAATTTTTTTATAGAAAAAAACGATCTAAAAACTCTCATAATTTGCTTTTTAAACACCTGCTTTTTCAAAATTCCTAAATAACACAATTTTTTAGCTGTAAAAATCAATGTGTTTTCGCCAAATTATGAAGTTCTTTAAAATTTTGTAATATTATTTTTATCGATTACAAAGTTTGTTTTAAATATATTTTTAATGACATTTTTGCATAAACATAAAAATTAAGGTAGTTTACTCCTGGAGAAAAATATTATTTTTAGAGTTTTTGGGAACTTGTATACAAAGTCAACATTTTTTCTTCGTAAATCCTAAAAATTTTACAAGCAAAACTTTTATGAAGAATTGCTATTTTTCGAAAAATAAAATTTTTGGTCCATTTGTCCTCTTGTAAACCCCTTTCGTGGAGAATAAGTATATGTTTAAATAAGAATTACTATAGGATATACAGGTTGACTGAATATTATAAAAATCTTACCCAGTGCTAATATCTCAAAAACTTTTTGTCCAAAGATAAAAAAACTATCGATTATTACTCAGGTCATTTCGTCTTTTGTGTTTTTTATGTCATTGAAACATTTAGGTTATTATTTATGTAGGGAGGGGCTTTTTATGTGTAGGTCTTTTTAAACCTTATTTTTTTAACCAACTAGCGGACCCATGCCCACTTCGTTGGGCGTTAATATATAAACTTCTTGTTTAATCACAGTAAATATAGCCTATGACACTCCTGAATAGTGTAGCTTTCTGATTGTGAAAGAATTTTTATGATCAGTTCAGTACTTCCGAAGATAAGCGGCTACAAACAAACAAACAAACAAAGTTACAACTTAACCTCTTTATGTATTAGTATAGATGAAAGTTTGTTCTTTTTCTGAAGTAAAATTGTTAGTAACCAGGGGCGGTTATAGGGGAGTGGCCATGGGGGCCATGCCCCCCTCTGATGGCTAATCTTTTCTATTTCATACATTCCCAAGGCTGGTTCGACGGGTGAGGGTGATGATGGAATTGAAGAATGAGGACGTTTTTTTTCTTCAAATGTTTTTTAAATACGTGGTGGAAAGGAGGTTTTGTGTAATTTTATAAATTAAAGAACGAAAGAAAAAACAATAAAAGAGGTTTGAGAACCTTTTTTCTTTTGCCCTTCAAAAAATTTGAACGAACCTCATAGTATTTTTTTCTAGGGGCGTCAAAATTTTTGTTTCATGCCACCTCACACACTTTTCCTTGGACTATGCCCCCTCGGAAAGTCGTTATGACCGCCCCTGTTAGTAACTTCTATTTTTGTTGATCAGACGGAAATCTAAATATTTCCAATGCGTTTTTTAGCTCCACAATGCATTATTTTTGTAGATAGGGGCGTTGCTAAATAATGTGCCGAAAATCGTAAGGGTTACAGTTACGAAATCTGTCTAATCGGATACTCAAAACATGTAATTTTCGGCACAATTTTAAAAAATTGCATGTAAAACATTGTGGTAAACTTGTTTGACAAAAAAGTGACGCGTTCGTCCAGTCCCAGACTCAAAATATTTGACATTGACAGGCTGGGTTAAAGCGCCGCTTCCATATATGCCGGTATAAATATTCGTAGTAGACTCGTCAAAAGGAAGCTCACTAAAGAGGATTTTATGTTTTACCCATCTATTATTGATCTGTAATACCTTAGAAACGGAATATGTTATGGTAGCAATAATACCTGCTATCACACCTAGGGCATTATAAGCGGGCATTATGATAATGCCCGCTTATAATGCCCCAATGCTGCTAATATGGAAATTTTATTGCTTATCCAATTTTATTTCTCTCACATTAAAGATCAAGTTTATACAAAAAATAATGTTTCTTTAAACAATACTAAAAATTAAACTTTATTTCCAAAATAAAAATTACAATTTTGAAATGTCCCGGAAAATGTAGCTGATGCTACTATAAAATTGTCGGTGTTTTTGTGATGGTAGCAGCGGTGGTAGCACTAACTCTTTGTATAGAAGGACAGTCCATTAAATAATTTTCAATAGTCGATACGGAATTAACCTCGGAATTAGCTGAGTTGGTAATCATTGTGGCTACTTTGTTTTTGGATGAAATACTTTGTTTTATATATCCTTCAGCTACTGAAGAGCTTTTCCATTTCTCATGTTGTTTTAGCGTTTCAAACGAAGCACCTGCCTCAACAAGTAAAGTTGACGATGTGCGACGCAAACAGTGGCCGGTGTAAGCTTCTGCATTATCCAATTTTAAAAATTTTGCGATCAATGTTGGGACGCTTCCTATGGTATTTTTCCAATGGGTTGTACTGTATATCGACCCTTTCTATAGGTAAGAAAGAATCTTCGCTCCTTTATTCCAGCTGGTCCTAATGTTGTGTACTTCTTTATTAAATTTAAAGCGCCTAAATCTTCTTCAATGATAGTAAAACTTTTTAAAGTTGAAGTTTTAGTTTCTGGTACCTTTATAACCAAGACTGTTCCTCTATCTTCAATGTCATCAATAGTCATTTTGACCAACTCATCTCGTCTTAAACCTCCAAAAACACCCATTACCAATATGACTTTGTGTACCAAGTAGATATCATCAGGAGCCTTCTTAATAAATTTTAATATTTGTTCTCCTTCCAAAACTTTAGACTTCTTCGGGACGTATCCTTTCGACTTAACTTTTAAAAAAGATATGAGACGATGGTATTGCGAAATCTCTTTATTTTCATAGACCATCAACGTAGACCTTAGGGTGGAATACTTGGTCCGGAGAGAGTTCGGACTGTATTTTTCCGACTAAAAATAATAAAGTTTGGTAAACATATGTATTAAAATAAAATCAATAACTTACCAGTTCCTGAAAATATGCCATTAAAACGGTTTCGGTTATTTGAAAAATTGCGTTCGGTTCTTTCCAAATACCAAATATGCCATTCTCCCGATCATACTGTTGCCTTGATTTAACTGGCAAAAGATTTTCGGTCGCTTTTAATGCCTTTTCTCTTATATTTTGTGGAATTTCTTCCATTTTGAGCAAATCGTTAAATAAATAATGCCAACTGACTAAGTGATAGAAACATCAAAGTCAAACTTAACACCAGTAATTATCTACTTACGTATACAGGTACAGGTGCAACTTATTTTTTATATTGCGAATTAATAATGTATCCGACTAAAAATAATAAAGTTTGGTAAACATATGTATTAAAATAAAATCAATAACTTACCAGTTCCTGAAAATATGCCATTAAAACGGTTTCGGTTATTTGAAAAATTGCGTTCGGTTCTTTCCAAATACCAAATATGCCATTCTCCCGATCATACTGTTGCCTTGATTTAACTGGCAAAAGATTTTCGGTCGCTTTTAATGCCTTTTCTCTTATATTTTGTGGAATTTCTTCCATTTTGAGCAAATCGTTAAATAAATAATGCCAACTGACTAAGTGATAGAAACATCAAAGTCAAACTTAACACCAGTAATTATCTACTTACGTATACAGGTACAGGTGCAACTTATTTTTTATATTGCGAATTAATAATGTAATTAGTCATTGAAAAACTCTTTTTGGGTAAAACATAAAGCATTGTATGCACCACGGGCTTTACTGGACTATAATGCCCATCAGGTCGAAATCTAGACTCCTTCAGGGCATTATAGTCCTAGTAACGCCCTTGACACATAAATAGCTATAAAAGTGATATTATAATAGAGTGAATTTTATTACTGGCCCAGGGACTAATTAAATAGTACAACCTAAACTTTTAAAAAAGTTTATTTTTTTATTATTTTTAACCTCTAGTGTAGGTACTAACATTTTAACGTTAGGCTAAAGCTTATTACCCCTTTTAAAAAAAATATAGTAGGATCACTTTATAATACAAACCCTCCACGTTCCTAATGTCCTGCCAAGCTATAACATCCACAATTAATAACCTTTAAACCTTCAGTTATGGACAGTAAACCGAATTTAGTGTTCGTGTGCAGGGCAACGACTGCGAACACAGTGGGCTAGTCGGGGTCACCAAATGTGCCGTTAGGCTGGGCAGCAGGTGCGGATGAATATTATATTTGATACCGGGATTTATTTCAGTTTATTTTATATACTTTTTTATTAGGGTATTTTATATGTGTCTATATATGCTTGTTTTATTATTAAATAAAATTAAAAGCAGATATTTATAGTTATTTATTAGATAAGTGAGTTATATTACATATAAGTCACGCAAGAAAAGTTTAACTCTCGAGCCCGAAGGGCGAGAGAGGTAATTTTCTTAAGTGACTTATATGTAATAACTCACGTGTCTAATACAAAATTTTATCCAACACTTTGGTATAAATCGTTTTTAATATCGAAAATAATTTGAAAACGTCATCCATTATTTGTTACTTGTCATTGTCAACACCAGCAACAAAATTTTGTATTTTTTGGAAAGCAAGCTTGTTTGGCAGTAATGCATTTTGTTGGTAACTACGGGTTTGTTTAGTAAACGACTTTGTAGACAAACATAAAAATGCTTTGCAAAATGGAAAATTGTGAAGTTCCTGTGGAAATTTTGGAAGAAGCTGCGGTAGCGACATGCAGTTTAATTCCAGAGAAGTCAAAACGTACAATAAAGAATTTGAAGATTTTGAAGCATGGAGGAAAAGGCGAGGAGTTGGTACTATAAATGAAGATGTTATTATGGATTACTTTCTGTTTTTATCGAAAAAAGTTGCTCCCTCATCAATGTGGACCAAGTATTCAATGATAAAAACGACCTTAAAAGTATATAAGAACGTGGATATAGGGAGGTATGGAAAAGTGGTCGCTTATTTGAAGAGCAATTCAAGAAATTTCAAACCGAAAAAAGCAAAAATTCTGGAGAGGCAATACATCGAAAAATTTTTGGCTGAGGCACCTGACGACGAGCACTTAATGTCAAAGGTATGAATTTACTTTAGTTTCTGGTATTAAATATTTATCTGTTCGGATTTTTATAGGTTGCATTGATATTGGGAATCGCTGGTGCATGCCGTTGTGACGAACTAACTCGCTTAAGTATTGAAGATATAGTAGATAAAGGCCAGTACATATATGTTCCTATACCTGATACCAAGACGAACAAATCGAGAAGCTTTACAATTTTAAAAGAAGGATTTTTGGTAAATGTGCTTGAATTATTTAGAAAATATGTGTCCCTAAGGCCAGAGAACACGCCTCACAAAAGATTTTTTGTCAACTTTCAAAAAGGCAAATGCACTAGGCAATGCGTGGGAATAAATAAAATTTCGAAAATTCCGAGAGTAGTTGCTCATTATTTGCAACTACCTGATGAAATCTTATATAGTGGTCATAGCATGCGGCGTTCTTCAGCGACACTTCTAGTCAACGCTGGGGCCGATATCACCAACCTTAAACGCCATGGCGGGATAAAAGATTTTATCCAACACTTACATATAATATCTACATAATTGATTAGATTTTGAGGATATAAAGTGTACTATAAGTCACTAGTGAGCTAAAGTACCCTTTAGCTCACTAGTGAATTATAGACAATACAAAATTTTGTTGCTGGTGTTGACAATGACAAGTAACAAATAATGGATGACGTTTTTAAATTATTTTCGATATTAAAAACGATTTATACGAAAGTGTTGGATAAAATTTTGTATTAGACACGTGAGTTATTACATATAAGTCACTTAAGAAAATTACTCTCTCGCCCTTCGGGCTCGAGAGTTAAACTTTTCTTGCGTGACTTATATGTAATATAACTCACTTATCTAATAAATAACTATAAATGAAAATTAAATGTATCAAGGGTACAAGAAAAAAAAGAGAAAATTGAATTATTTAAAATTTTGAGATTGGGCCAATTTTTCTAAAATATACAACGTCTGGAGGTCAATTTTCAAATCTAGACTATAAATGTCGCAATCGACAAATGTCGCATTTAAATCTCAATTATACGTTTTGTTTGCGATTATTGAGTGTTATATGCGACTCTTAATATCGAATTAGAAATTTTGTCGAAAGGTAGAACTTGGCAACACTGTAAATATGGATTAGTAACCTACCTACATAAATAAAATCTACACTTATTTTTTAGATTTGGATGACCATTTTTCCGAAAGTAATGAAAATAAATATATCTATTCAAAGCTTTCGACTAGGTGGCATGCCGCACTTCTTAATAAACTTTCCTCCTATGGTCTTTCAACTAAACTCTGTACTTGGCTCTCTAGTTATCTATCTGATCGACGAATATCAGTTATTGTGGTGGGCCATTCTTCAAGCTTTAACCAAGTAAATGCTGGAGTCCCTCAGGGCTCAGTTTTGGCACCAACATTGTTCCTTCTTCACATCAACGACCTTCTCTCGTCCACAACTAATTCCATTCATAGTTTCGCCGACGATAGTACCCTTCATTCCAGTTTTCAGGTTTCTAAACCCATCACTAAACCTGACTTGGAAAACAAACGCAGAGCGATGCAGATATCTCTTTCGCAGGATCTTAATTTAATATTGGATTAGGGCGCCAAAAATCTCGTTCATTTTAATGCATCCAAATTGCAATCATGTTCCTTGTCGCGAAAAGAGTCATTAAATACTCATCCTCTACTTATGAGCGGCCAAGTTTTACAGAGCAAAGACACCTTCAATCTTGTGGGCGTCATATTTGAAAGTAACCTTAACTGGCATAAACACATGGTATCTGTAGCCACGGCAGCGTCAAAAAAGCTTGGATTTCTCTTTCGAGCTTTCTCCCCTTCTAATTTATACACTTTATATATGTCCCAAATCCGACCTCCCTTGGAATATTGTTCTCATACCTGGGGTATGGCGTCCCCCACAATCAAGCATTCTTGATTCTATTCAAAGAGAAGCTATTCGTCTCATTAATGATCCTTCACTTACAGAAAGGCTTCCCTCTCTTGCCCATCGTCGGGCTGTGGGAGAAAAAGTAAAAAAGTTAAAATAATAAGAGCTATTGTTGTGTTTCCGATGCAGTCCCGCGAAGTCTCGCTACTGTTGTCAAAGATTTTTTTACCTTTTTCTTGATTAGTTTTTGTACTTACAATTGCTTTCCTACTTTTTGCTACTTCTGAGTGTAAGGACAGATACCAGATTTTTTTATATTTTACAAGGTATTCCATTTTAAAATTTAATATGTTTTGTCCTACACTGTATATTCTAAAAGATAAAAGCATTCTGATGAAAGATATGGATTCTACAGAAACTACCCAACAAAACAGTGTTTTTTATTTATTTTATACGTTAAAAAATAAAAAAGTTGGAAAGATGTATCTCTATTACGCTTCTAAGAATATTTTAAAATTATTTTTCAGATTTGGATGGTCATATTTCCGAAACTAATTGAGATAGACACATCAACTGTAGTATTTTTTGGTGGTGTTATAATATTCAGGGTATTCCATTTAAAAAAATCATACCTATTGTCGTACCCTGTATATCATATGAGATAATATTCATCGGATTACTAATTAGAATACTACCGAATTAACCAAACAAGCTGACATTTTAGTTTATTTTGTACAATAAAAAATAATAATGTTAAGGGGGTGTAAATTTATAATAGCATATAATAAGTTTTAGGTTTCTAAAAAGCATTTGTAATAATTTATAATATTTTTCCGGTAAAAAAGCACCCTATTTTAAGTTAGATTGGTAAGTTTCTGAATTTTGACCAAAAAATTAATTTCCATCCCATAGTGCGATGACCACCTGCATCAACCGGCATATCATAAAAGAAATATAGCAAAGGCGGCCGCGAAGACAAGCATGCCGATTTATTTGCTTTAAACTTTTTGTGATTTTTTTTTCTTATGAAAGAGCACCAAATTTACATTTTTAAACTGTTCCTTCTATAAATAAAAATATTTCTTGATAAAATAAACAGGAATAAAATAAACCGGGTCGTAACTTTCAGTCAAATAAATCTTGGTGGAAAATGTGAAATTTATGTCCACCTGCTGCACTGCACATTTAGTGACGTAGACTTGCCTCGGTCCTCGCAATTAATGGACCGCATATGCACGTTAAACTCAGTTTAGTTGCAGGACGAAAAAGAAAACAGTTAAAATTAAAAAGTGGGGATAAAATTAGCCGACATTTAATCAATATTTTTGTTAATCAGATTGTTTTAATTAATCTGTAAAACTAAACCAATATAAAACTTTTATACAGGGTAAGTCAGAAGTATGACAATGCTCATTTACTCGTAATCCATAAAACTTTTTAATTTCTTTTTCCGTAGTTATACAGGGTAATTCAAAAATCGATCACGTAACTTAAGGTGGTGATTCTACTTGACAAAACAAGGGTAAAGCTTCATATTATTTTTTTCAAAATGTCATTCGTTTTCGAGTTACAAGCCGTCAAAGTTCAATTATTTTGGTTTTTTCGCCATATTGCATTTATTTTTTAACCAATCCAGTTGATATTTTGCACACAAATCGAGATTCTAAAATTTTAGGACAGAAGTAATTTTTTTAAATATCGCCAGAGGGCACTTTACCTAACACTTAAAATTTATTTACATCATAACTTTATTATTTTAACAGATATCGCAAAGCTGGGGGCGCCATTAAAGTCGATAAACCTTACCGTTTAGGCACCAATAGACATCAAAATTTTCATCAATTTTAATCAAATTATCTACATACATACAGGGTGTCCAGTAACTCAACCGACAAACTTTACGGGGCGATTCTACAACGACTTTGTTTTTGAACTACGGTGTGTTAAATATTAAAAGAAAAAACCATTTTTTAAAATTTTTAATAAAACAAACATAATATGTTTATATGAAGTTTTTTTCCTATTTTTGTTGTAGAATCGTTTGGTTAAGTTTGTCAGTTGAGTTACTGGACACCCTGTACGTATGTATATAATTTGATTGAAATTGATAAAAAGTTTGATGTCTATTGGTGCCTAAACGGTGAGGATTATCGACATTAATAAAAAGTACCTTATTTTTTAAGTTTTTGATTGTCTATGAAATGGCGCCCCCAGCTTTGCGATATCTGTAAAAATAAAAAGTTATGTAAATAAATTTTAAGTTTTAGGTAAAGTGCCCTCTGGCGGTATTTAATAAAAGTACTTTTGACTTAAAATTTTAGAATCAGCAAAGCTCGATTTGTATGCTAAATATCAACTGAATTGGTTAAAAAAAGTGCAATATAGCGTAAAAACCAAAATAAAAATTGAATTTAGACGGCTTGTAACTCGAAAACGAATGATTGAATTAAAAATAAAGGTGAAGTATTAACGGAAATGAAATAAATTAGTCCCTGTAAAAAACATAGCCTATTCTTCATTTATTTAATTTTCACAAAAAAAATAAAGTCGAAATAATGTCAGTACTTTAAAAAGAAACACTCTGTATGATATGGGATTAAATACGGGAATTTTATAGAAAAACTATAAAAAAAGTAAGCACTTTTATTTCAAATAGGAAATTTTTCTGTTAAACCGAAAGTGATTTTATGGTTATGATTATGACAAAAAATGCCAATTTATGGTATAATAATACTGTAAAATTTGTATTAAATCCTCTTCAAAATAAAAAAGAAAAAATGAGGGGTTGAAGTAACAACATTTTTGTCTACCTGAAATATAGAGGGTGGCCCACCATATTCGACACGGTCTGTAGCTGGATAACCATGGGGTTTTTAAAAAAAAAGTAAATACTGGAACATATACAGGTCGGATAAGACCACAGTATAAAATTATTTTACTCTATACAGGGTGTCTCAAAAAAGTGGTGACGTATCAAAGTTATATTTTTTAAATGGAACACCCTATATTTTATGACGGTTTTAGATTCTACTTTAAAAATAACTCAAGTTTGTTTATAGTACTAAGTGTCTAATTTTTATTCGTTTTTGTGGATATTTGATTTTTTTAAAATGCAGAGGTAAAATTAAATTGATTTTACTTTAACACTATTAACACTTTAAACTTTAAAATGTGTAACAAGATTAGAAAAAGTCTGCCATATCATACGTAGGTCAAATCAAGATCAAATATTGTACAGGGTGATCCAAAAATAATTTCAATTTTTCAGAAAATCAAATAGCCATATCTCTCTTATTTTAAATGGAACACCCTGTATTATTTTACGTCACATGATGACAAATAAAATACTCTTTCAAATGGTGTATAGGTTGCCTATACCTATCTTTTGTGCTTTTTAGTAAAATCTGTTTTTACAAATTTTTAGTCCAAATGTTTATTTAAATTAAAGTTGGCTGTGACATAGCAGCCATTAATATTTTTCTTAAGAAAATAACAACGACCATTTATTAATTACTAGTGTTTTAGTCAGTTTAAAAGAAATTTTAATGATTTTAAATAAAAACCCTTCTTCTACAACAACAAGATGATATAATACTGGTAGGATGTGAAAAAAATGGTTTACTTTAGTCTAGAGTTAATCCTGAAAAATATTCCAGGAGAAACCATCTGATAACCTTAATAGTTGCTTTAAAAAATTTGACACAGTGATTATGGATAATGGAAGAAACGAGTTATAGGTCACAGAATGTCGTCATAACTGACCAGAGGCGTTATTAGGATTGTTTAAAAACACAAGTTTTATCATTACCACATTCAGCTGAAATAAGTGTTATTGGAAGTAGCATTATAAGCAACTAATGAATTTTTTTTCTGTGAATTTTAAAAATAGTGGCAGATAATACAAAATCTTTTAATTTTGTGCTTTTTTCCAACAAATTTACATTTTGCAATAACGGCTTAGTAAATAGGCATAGCTATATCACAGCCTACTTACATTTAAATAGACATTTGAAATAAAAATATGTTAAAACGGAATTTACTTAAAAAGTATAAAAGATAGGTATAGGCAACCTATACACCATTTGAAAGAGCATTTGGTTTGTCATCATGTGGTGTAAAAAATACAGGGTGTTCCATTTAAAATAAGAGAGATATTGCTATTTGACTTTCTAAAAAATTGAAATTATTTTTTGATCACCCTGTATAATCTATGATCTCGATATGACCTACGTATGATAAGGCAGACTTTTTCTAATCTTGTAACAAATTTTAAAGTTTAAGAAGTTTATATTTTTAAAATAAAATTAATTTAATTTCACCCCTGCATTTTGAAAAAAAATCAAATATCACATAAACGAATAAAATTAGATACTTGGTACTATTAACAAACTTAAATTATTTTTTTATGTAGAATCTAAAACCGTCATAAAATATAGGGTGTTTTATTTAAAAAAATATAACTTTGATACGTCACACTTTTTGAGAGATCCTGTATAGAGTAAAATAATTTTATACTGTGGCCTTATCCAACCTGTATATGTTTAAGTATTTACTTTTTTTAAAAACCCCATGGTTATCCAGCCAGCTACAGACCGTGTCGAATATGGTGGGCCACCCTGTATAACATTTTTAGTTTTTGTTTGCATTAAGCCTACTTTCTAAAATGGGCTTCAAGTTTCCCAAGTTTATTCGTAAATACTTACCGCAACAGAACTGCCTTTGCAAAGTTTAGACTTTATTAAAATTGTGCTTATATTCCAACTTTGTACAAAGGTTTATTTAACTTTATGAAACTGTTCCGAAGTGGTGTTAACGTGTCAACTACTAACAACACTTAGAAAATTTGCGGCAGCCCGACAACATCAAAGTAAACTCAATGTGGCTTTGAAATACCTGATGACGATGCTTTATTTGCTTCGGGTTAGTGAAATGTCCTTTCTGTTCAATATTTTAAAAATAATTTATGTGTGAAGGAATTCAAACAGAGGCGGTGCGGGGTTTTGTCTATCAGGGAGGACTAAACATATAAAAGCAAAAAAATAACAGACATCTTACGAGTACGAGTACTATATGATATACAGGGTGTTCATTT
Source organism: Listronotus bonariensis (assembly GCA_014170235.1). Lineage (NCBI taxonomy): Eukaryota > Metazoa > Arthropoda > Insecta > Coleoptera > Curculionidae > Listronotus > Listronotus bonariensis. The sequence continues at coordinate 2,519 of JACEGR010006744.1, read as the reverse complement.
AAAAAGTTACTACTCACTTATCTGGGAAAAGAAAATCGCCAAAACACGTAAAGATATTTATTGAAAGGGCAACGTTTTTACTACTCCTTCCCATTCACACACCATTCATTCCATAACTTGGGTGGTTGCTGCTCGCTTCGTTTGTTCACCCCCGAGTAAAACACTGTTAAACAGAGGCGATGCGGGGTTTGTCTATCAGGGAGGACAAAACATATAAAAGCAAAAAATAACAGACATCTTACGAGGTCAGTAATATATGATATAGAGGGTGTTCATTTAAAAAGTTAATACTCAGTTATCTGGAAAAGAAAATCGCCAAAACACGTAAAGATATTTATTGAAAGGGCAACGTTTTTACAAAAATTTTACGGCGCCTTTTCAACCCCTAGCCATGGGAACGGAGTGATACATCATTTTAAAGCTTCTAACGAGTACTTTATAAACCTAGAATATAAAATTAATAGCGGAACTAGAAATTACCCAATGACCTGATTGGGATGGCCATATTTCCAAAACTAATAGAGTAAGATGTACTTAATGGGGTATTTTCTTAAAGATCTTTTTATTGGTAATTAAATATACAGGGTGCTTTATTAAATAAATATATTATGATCAGTATTACCAAAGACAATTGTAGTTTCACTATATATTCCCAGAACAATGCTTAATTGTTGGCATCAGTTTGGACGCTGGCTTGGCTGAAATTATGAAGCGGCAAATTATACGTACTGTTTAAGTGACTACTCGATGGATACCCGCTTCATAAAGTTAGCGAAGCGAGCGTCCAAGCCGATGACCAAAAATTTAGCATTGTTCTGGGTGCCTATAGTGAAACTACAATTGTCTTTGGTATTACCATAAAAAGATTTTTAAAAGAGCTTTAAGAAAATACCACATTAGGTACATCTAGCTTTATTAGTTTCGAAAATACGGCTATCCCTATCAGTATTTGGATAATATTTAAAGTTGTAGTAGGTGAAGATATTGACTTTATATTCTAGGGTTATGAAGTGCCCGTTAAGAGCTTTAAAATGATGTACTACTCGACAGCCCTTTCCCTTTAAGAATTTTGGGGTTGAGGCCCTCGTAGCTAAGGGGTTGAAAGGGCGCTGCCCAATTTTTTCTAAAAACGTTCCCCCTCAATAATATCTTGACGTATTTTGGCGATTTTCTCAAGTCTGTCTCTTTTCGCAGATAACTAAATGAAATTTTTTTAATGAATACGCTGTACAAGTACTTGGCCTACAAATTTTTTTTTTTTTTTTTGAAAAAGTGGCAATTTATTTCTCAACATAATCTTCTTTAACTGAACATACTTGACCCAGCGATGCTTCAACTACTCTTAAAGCCGTTTCCCACTTAGTGGTGTCACCCGTGACGCATAAGTCGGCACCCACCAGCTGATTTTCGGGGTTTTTTCAAGGTCACGGGTAAAATCTATATCCATGCATATTTGAATCGAATCACAACTTTTGGTAGTACCAACCGTTAATTTATGTAGGGAATTTTGTCAAAAAGTCATCACCCATATGGGAAAATTTGAACCAGTCCTAATTTGGCGGGTGAAAACGCACGAGTTTTAACCCTTACTCATGACTCGCAGGTATGAATCGTCAGGAGTCAAAGACTCTTTCTGCGGTCTTCAGTAGTGCGGTTCACGTTTACGTAGAGTCTACATAGACTTCCGGGTAGGCGATTGAGGGCGTCGTACGAGCGTAGCTGTACCCTTGGGGTACGAGAAAAGATTTACGCTAAATTGGGGCTTCTTTCTTCTGGGGCTAAGCGCTGTGAGTGAAGATTCCTAAAGCCTGAAGTTTTTACGTTTTGGTATTGAACACATGGTGTCCTCGTATGGTCGAGGAGGTGCGCACGCCTTGCGGAAATACGTCAGTAGTGAAAGTGACGGTTATGCGCGATACCAGTAGCAGCCGCTGGCTTGACAGTCACAATTTATGCATGTTCAGAAGTTCATCGCTGTTGTTGATGTTTACAAGTGTTTCTTATTCATATGCTAGGAAAGTCTGGGAGTTTTGAGCTCGATTATCTAGATTTTCAAGGACAAAGCCGGAAAAGCTTATAAGCAATAGCTTATATGACCGGAACAGGAGAACTGGCGAATTGACTTAGTATCAGAGCCATAAAACAAAGAGATAGATGAGGTAGTCGATATAGATCACACCTTGTGAATTCCAGAAAACGATTGCCATTACCTTACCGACCGGTTAAACAATCTGTGCCTTCTTCCGGAGTACGTTTGCCGGATAAAGTCCGCTGTTTCGACTTTTTTGCCCCTTCGGGGACATCCCACCAGGTCCGACGACCGGCCTCCCAGGTGGTGCACTGCAGCCTCAAGGCTTATTTTACCTTGACTCCTACTCCCTTCCCATTCACACACCATTCATTCCATAACTTGGATGGTTGATGCTCGCTCCGTTTGTTCACCTCCGAGTAGAAACACTGCTTGCCGTTGCCCAAAACTGACAACGGAGCGGTCACCCATCCAAGATACGGCCGCGCTC